>JBBBDQ010028445.1:0-24286 GCA_037127315.1 Ascarosepion bandense
ATATATATATATATATATAAAGGTAAAAGGGAATTTGAAAACGTGACAACATACCCTAAAAACAATTTATTAATGCATTAATGTTAAAGTTGGTTTAAAGTAGAAATAAGGATTACTAGTTGACTAATATTTCACTTTAAAATAAAAATTAAAAATTAATTTTAAAAATATTTCAAATTTTAAACATAACTGAGCATCATGTTTAAAATGTTACAAAGTTATGTAAAGATGGAACGAGAAAGAGGAACACACACACACACACACACACACATATATATATATACATACACACACATATTTTTTAAAAATACCGTATAAATTTCTAGGTACCGTATAAATTCTAGTTACCGTATAAATTCTCGAAAAACATAATAAAGAAGTCCAAAATGTGATTAAAAAAAGTTATTATTAAGAGGAAAGATCAAATTATCTTTATTACTTCATTACCATTTTAATCCTTCCAAGCACATTCGAAACTGTAGTTAAAATTCTTGCTTTACGTGCGTCAGCTGGTGGGCCAAAGATTAATATGGGACATTTAGCATCTTGTTTTGCGTTAAAAACGCATTGTTTAGGAAAAACCAAATAATGGAATGTGAATGAAACTTTCAGTTTAAATGAATTAAATCATTTTGGATTTTTTTAATGAAAGCCTACACTTGTCAAATTTATATTAGTTAAAATAAGGACACCATGGTGAGTTTAAATAACTATATATATATATATATATATATATATATATATATATATATATATATATATATATATATCACTCATTCAGTAATGGATTAGAGCACTCTGGCTTTTGGGCGGGTATAATGACAATATACACGCAAAAAGTCTGCGTCTTCTACCGAAAGCCCATAGCCCAGAGGTAGAATCGCCGACTGACGCCAATTCGGTCGGGTTTCAATCCTGGGTTAAAGGTAATCGGAGTCTAACTGTACTGATGAGCTGTGATACAGCGAAACAGATCTGTCTGCAGATGACTATATATATATATATATTTCTTTTTGACAAACAGAAACAGCAGTTACTAAAATATACACTGAGTGGTAACTTAAAAAATGCAACCAAATTACGACATCATTTATTTTGAAAAAATTTTCATTTGTTTTTTATAAATAATATATGTCAAGTACAGTACTGCCTTATGAAAAGCAAAACTGCATGAATAATGTATTTTTACAAGAACTGTTTTTTATTTTAATTGTTAATTTAATTAAGTTTTAAATATTTTCAAATTCTCTATTAATTTCACCGTTTTATTGGTTTGTTTGTTCCTGTTTAACCGCCTATCAACATCTAAAGGGTCATCTAAGGCCAGAAATGTATTTTTTATTTTAAATCACAGATATTCTTTTCATACAAAAAAGGTTTTGATGACTATATATCTTTCATTCAAAAAGGTTTTGTTGGCAATATATCTTTCATTCAAAAAAGGTTTTGTTGGTAATATATTTTTCATTCAAAAAAGGTTTTGTTGGCAATATATCTTTCATTCAAAAAAGGTTTTGTTGGTAATAGATTTTTCATTCAAAAAAGGTTTTGTTGGTAATAGATTTTTCATTCAAAAAGGGTTTTGTTGGTAATAGATTTTTCATTCAAAAAAGGTTTTGTTGGTAATAGATTTTTCATTAAAAAAAGGTTTTGTTGGTAATATATTTTTCATTTTGTTGATAAATACTTTCATAGCATTTTGACCCCGGTTTGGGGGTTAGCTATTTACCCATAGCTGGGACCCTAATAGGTGCTACCACCCTGGGTCAGAGCAGAACTGGGAACAACAGCAATTAAGAGGTGGTTCCATGCTCCTTACAACCTCCCAATCAGAGGCCTTGCTGCCGGATGCAGTTTACGGTCATACCCAGGATCTTCACCGTTTTAGATTATATTATTATTAATTAAAAACTACATTAACTCATCATAAATGTAAAAGCTTGCTACAAATCATCCAACGCTAAGATTTTTAAAAATTTGAATTGTTTTGTATGTGCATAAACGATCCGATGTTTGTAGATACGGTCGTTCATATAAGTAAATTATGGCGTTAAATAAAGTAAAATTAAAGCGAGGGTAACTCGAGGTAGAGTATTTCAAATTAAGCGCCACCGCTCTAGATAAGGCGATAAAGCCGCCAACATGCAAGAGTCCACCGAAGGTGAAAAAAGAAAGGAAAAACTTTAGAGGGAACCTGAAACCAAATCCGAAACAGGAAACAAGGTATAAACTCTACTCCTGTTCAAATCACTGAAGGGAAAAGAAACACACACAGATTTCATTCCGACTCGAAGAAGTTTACTTAGCGAAGTCGAGACGCGTTGTCATTAAGAAAATACCGCTATTTCATATTTAGGTATTTGGAAATCTAACATCAGTCATAGTTTCCAGTTAATTGTTGTCTATCTGTGTTTTGAAAATGCTTATTCAACTTTTTATATCTTTCGATATTAATTATGGCTGTAAACCCACCGACACTCATTATCTTACGCTGTGGTATATAACACTCTTAAATATACTTGGTGTGAGAGTCATTTCGTGACATGGCCTTGTCTCAGCCCAGGAGGTGAGCAGCGGGAGCGGAATCCGCAGCGCTAAAGTTATGGCATTGATTTACATGAGCGAAAAGCAAAGAGGCCTTAATTAACCTCGATTACGTTTCAACGGCCGCCTTCCCCATTTATAACTCGCCGCAGCCAGATTTAATTTCAGCGTCTGAAGCGCTGTTTGCACGAAGGCACCATGTCGAGTGGTAAGGATTGTTTGAGCGGGTAGGTGTCAGTGGAAGTCTGTAGAGATGATATTTCTGGAAGAAGTTTTTTTTCATAGGAGTTATCCTTAGTTAGTGGCTTATTCCTATAGATATTAAGAATATATATATATATACATGTATATATATATATATATATATATATATATATATATATATATATATCCCTCATTCTCACTCTCTCTCCATCTTGTCTAATTAACTCCGATCAAAAATAATCATCAGTAATCAGTTTCATTTACCTAATAGAGAAAAGGAATATAGTGTACATATATATATATACATATCTAAATCTAAACTTATTTATAAATGGAACGTTGTCTCTGTGTGTGTATGTGTGTGTGTGTGTCTGCCCGTTACCTATAAACTCCGAAACCAATCTGAACCAATTTTCTTGAAAATTTACACAGTTGTACTATAAGCGTCTGTGAGTGTTTTTAGCTAGGTTTTGTGTCGAGGTATGCCCCGATAAATATCGAAAGTCTGAAGCGTTGTTTGCACGAAGGCACCATGTCGAGTGGTAAGGATTGTTTGAGCGGGTAGGTGTCAGTGGAAGTCTGTAGAGATGATATTTCTGGAAGAAGTCTTTTTTCATAGGAGTTATCCTTAGTTAGTGGCTTATTCCTATAGATATTAAGAATATATATATATATATATCTCCCTCATTCTCAATCTCTCTCCATCTTGTCTAATTAACTCCGATCAAAAATAATCATCAGTAATCAGTTTCATTTACCTAATAGAGAAAAGGAATATAGTGTACATATATATATACATATCTAAATCTAAACTTATTTATAAATGGAACGTTTTCTCTGTGTGTGTATGTGTGTGTGTGTGTGTCTGCCCGTTACCTATAAACTCCGAAACGGCTGAACCAATTTTCTTGAAAATTTACACAGTTGTACTATAAGCGTCTGTGAGTGTTTTTAGCTAGGTTTTGTGTCGAGGTACCCCCAATAAATATCGAAAGTCGATAATCAAAAAAATCGGGTTATAGAAGGAGTGGTCCGATTTTAATCAAATTTGATACACTCATAGACAAAGACATAAGAAACGATATTCAAAAGTTTCAAGGTTGCAGTTCTTAGAATAGTGCAGAAAATTTAATATCGATACCAGGAAATCAAAATTTGACTTACATCCATTCATTTTTCTGTCAGTCTACGGTTTCGCTTTAACTGGAAACAACTATTGCTTTTTAGTCTTTCGTGCCAATGTCCAAAGAGTCTGAGTTCCAGGACCATGGATTCGTTTTAAAGCTTTCATTACACCCGAGCAACGCCGGGCTATATTGCTAGTATGGTTATATATAAACAACTCTTTGTGTTCTTGTCTCTTCCCAATTTCCCTCGAAAAAATATTTATTTATTATCTATCGCAGAATTTAATGACAATATACAGCAGGATAATCTTCTGCCCAGTCAGCCATGTCTTGAAAGAGATATGATCGCCCAAAGCGGGTATCATGTATGGCACTTGACTGATTGAAATATTATAAATTAAGGACATTATAGCCTGAAAAAAATGTTTTTTATTTACGATGAAATTCTTAAAGAATTCCTTATTTTTTTTTAATTACAATGATGTATAATTTTTTAAAAAATACTTCTAAAATACTTCAAAGATTTGTTGTAGTTAGTTTAAAAACTTATTAAGCAAAGATTATGTTTACTAATAAAAAAGAAAGTTTAATACAAATCGTCTGTGCTTCTTTTTAAAATAATTTAATTTAAAAAATAATTAAATAATTAAAATAATTTAATTATTTAATTTTTTTGTTTTTGTACTTGAAGATTTTTTGTATGGTAATTTCTATGTGTAAATTAAAAGAGCATGTGGTTCGGGGTTTCTTCCCTTTACAGGAAAAAAATTGTACAGTCATGTCACATTTGACCGCCATACACTTAGCTTATCTCGCATCTGTCAAATCTGTCAACACATACGGCGGAAAGGTCAGAAAGTTGAACTCTGTGTTTAAGAAATATTTTTATTTTAAATTTCATGCTATAGGTAAATAATGAGTAAAAAAAAATGAGTATATTTTTTTTGCAAGATTTTTAAAACTGGCAATTAACTTTTGTTTACAAATATGTCGATCGCTTAAAAATGGCCAAAAATTGAAAGATTTTTTAAAAACTGAAAATGTGTAGATTCCAATCAATATAATTTGTTTGAAGCAGAACAGAGCATTTTGCATACTGGAAATAGTAAATTTAATCATTTTGTTTTCAATTAAAACTAAAATAAAAGTTTCAAGAAAACTTTTTTATTATTAAAAATTCAATTTAAAATTTAGATATCAAAAATGAGTACGTACCTAGTTTAGAGGATAACGAAGATGCTGAAAGATAAATCGAGAGAAATAATGAGAGAAAGTGCGATAAAGAGAGAGTTTGAAATTGAAAGAAAACGGAGAAGAAGAGAGATAGATGGAGAGAGTGGGAAGTAGGGAAATAGGTGTAGTGATAGAGATTATGATAGATAGATAGATAGATAGATAGATAGATAGATAGATAGATAGATAGATACTGAACAGACCAGGATAGATAGATAGATAGATAGATAGATAGATAGATAGATAGATAGATAGATAGATAGATAGATAGATTAGGTAATATTAAGATAGATAGATAGATAGATTATTATGTCTAAGATAGATAGATAGATAGATAGATAGATTAGTATGTCTAAGATAGATAGATAGATAGATAGATAGATAGATTAGTATCATAAGATAGATAGATAGATAGATAGATTCGTATATCTAAAGGTAGATAGATAGATAGATGATTAGTATGTCTAAGATAGATAGATAGATAGATAGATTAGTATATCTAAGATAGATAGATAGATAGATAGATTGATATGTCTAAGATAGATAGATAGATAGATAGATTAGTATGTCTAAGATAGATAGATAGATAGATAGATTAGTATGTCTAAGATAGATAGATAGATAGATAGATAGATTAGTATGTCAGATAGATAGATAGATAGATTAGTATGTCTAAGATAGATAGATAGATAGATAGATTAATGTATAAGATAGATAGATAGATAGATAGATTAGTATGTCTAAGATAGATAGATAGATAGATAGATAGATTAGTATATAAGATAGATAAATATATCTAGATAGATAGATAGATAGATTAGTATATTAAGATAGATAGATAGATAGATAGATTAGTATGTCTAAGATAGATAGATAGATAGATAGATTCGATATCATCTAAGATAGATGATAGATAGATAGATTAGTATGTCTAGATAGATAGATAGATAGATTAGTATATAGATAGATGATAGATAGATTAGTACGTATTCTAAGATAGATAGATAGATAGATAGATTAGTATGTCTAAGATAGATAGATAGATAGATAGATTAGTATGTCTAAGATAGATAGATAGATAGATTAGTATGTCTAAGATAGATAGATAGATAGATAGATTAGTATGTCTAAGATAGATAGATAGATAGAATAGATAGATTAGTATGTCTAAGATAGATAGATAGATTAGTATGTCTAAGATAGATAGATAGATTAGTATGTCTAAGATAGATAGATAGATAGATAGATTAGTATGTCTAAGATAGATAGATAGATAGATTAGTATGTCTAAGATAGATAGATAGATAGATTAGTATGTCTAAGATAGATAGATAGATAGATTAGTATGTCTAAGATAGATAGATAGATAGATTAGTATGTCTAGATAGATAGATAGATAGATAGATAGATAGATTAGTATATCTAGATAGATAGATAGATAGATAGATAGATAGATTAGTATGTCTAAGATAGATAGATAGATAGATAGATAGATAGATTGGTATGTCTAAGATAGATAGATAGATAGATAGATTAGTATGTCTAGATAGATAGATAGATTAGTATGTCTAAGATAGATAGATAGATTAGTATGTCTAAGATAGATAGATAGTTAGATTAGTATGTCTAAGATAGATAGATAGATTAGTATGTCTAAGATAGATAGATAGATTAGTATGTCTAAGATAGATAGATAGATAGATTAGTATGTCTAAGATAGATAGATAGATTAGTATGTCTAAGATAGATAGATAGATTAGTATATCTAAGATAGATAGATAGATAGATTAGTTTGTCTAAGATAGATAGATAGATAGATTAGTATGTCTAAGATAGATAGATAGATAGATAAGTATGTCTAAGATAGATAGATAGATAGATTAGTATGTCTAAGATAGATAGATAGATAGATAGATAGATAGATAGATTAGTATGTCTAGATAGATAGATAGATAGATAGATAGATTCATGTCTAAGATAGATAGATAGATAGATAGATTAGTATGTAGATAGATAGATAGATAGATAGATTAGTATGTCTAAGATAGATAGATAGATAGATAGATTAGTATGTCTAAGATAGATAGATAGATAGATAGATAGATAGATAGATAGATATAGAACGAAAATTGGGTAATGTTTCTTTATTTGCTTTTCGAAATAAATATAACGTTCTGTTATCTTTCACTTTCTTCTGACTTCGATAAAATATGTGTGTTTAGGTGGCCATAAATTTTGTGCTCTCAGGAAATCTTCGGAAATATTTATATTGAACTTATTGAATTTCTTGAAGAAAATTTACACCTCGATTATTATTTAGGTATTTCCATGCGGTTAGCTAAACTGATCATACAGCGTCTACAATTAGATGTCATTCGGAGTATTTAGTTTAAAATAGGTTAATTCAAAAACTGATTTGAATTTCTTTTGTAACATTTGTCATATGTCAACTGTAGACACTTACATACTCCGTGATTCCCAGAGTCGTATGGAAGACACAAGTACTATAGCCACAGTAGGTGATAGCCTGACGGAGCCCAACCCTCTGCAGTCTGGGTTGAAATTAGAGATTTTCTTTCTCATAAACCGGTTGCCACCTAAGGCTACAGAACCCGAGTCTGTCTTGCTACAGAACCCGAGTCTATTTAACTATAGCTTAGAAGAAAAGAGATGGATTCCATTAGCACGTAGGATAATGTAATGAATCCGAGTGAAGTTCGAATTCGGCTCTCCATTTCCTCAATCAGAAGCGTTATTCATGACTCCAACATACCCCAATGTAAATACCACTCTCTGTATATATTTCATATACATTTAACATTGAAGAAAACAAGCTATATTTTAATATATGATTTTGTATTTTGAATAAATTAAAATGCGACTCAAATGTATAATGTTGAATTGTGTTGATAGCGGAGAAATTAATGTGTATAATCGAACGTGTCAAAAGTGGTTTTGTAAAATTTCATGATGGAGATTTATTGGTAAAATAATAAGTAATGGTGAAAAAAACCCCAACAAAATCAACGTAATTAAATAACTAAATAAGCTTATTAAATTCATTCACTCAATCCACTAATTGTAGTTGTTTTGGTGGGTGGCCTGATTAGGCGATTCGTTATTTCAACATACTGTAGGTGATTAATTATTTTTAAATTGATTTAGACAGCCGACGAAAAGTGTATACATTATAACAAATAAAAAGATAGGGTAATGGGTAGCATTATTACAATCACTGGAGTATATCATCCTCATTCCTTGCGTAAAGATTCGATTGGAGGTCATGAGTTATCTCCCTCTAGTAGCCTTGTATTGAACGCACAACACTAAGAGTCAAGTCAAGAACTAACGAACATCTATATCCACTGAGCCACGTGTCCTTAAGGACAAGAACAACTGAATTTTTGGGACTTATAAACCTAATTTCCGGTAAACTTTTTCTTACCAGAGTTCATATTGCAATTTTTAATTTTAATTATTTAGTCAATGATTAAATAAGCTTGTGACAATAAAATATTCGTAAAATTAACTGACTAATTTAAGCAATAGCTAGTGGTGGGGGTGATAACAAACTGTTTCAAGCCTTCAGAAGAGCATTACCGCAACGTAAAAGAAAAAGACTAAAGATGATTAGTGATATAGATCAGTCAGTCAGTCAGTCAGTCAGTCAGTCAGTCAGTCAGTTACGTACCATAAGTTACACAAGTTGGGTGATTATATTTCTTTTGAGTTATCACTGATTGGGCAGAAGATTTTTCCGCAGTATGTTCCCATTACTTTCTGCAGTAAACTGGCTGTCAACCAAGGCTATAGAACCCAATCTATCCTGATATTTAACCCTTAGCTGGAAGAAGAACGATCGTACTTGCGCGTAAGTGAATGCCACGAATAAAACTGGAATTCGAACTCAGCTTTCCGATTTCTGGTCACAGTTCTGTTGTTCGTTACAACGCAACCATCAAATTGTGCGACTGTCAAAAAGAAAAAAAAAAGGTAAACTTGAACGGATTTATCATTTTATTTTACCTTTCCACGTCCCCCCTAAATCCCCTCAACATTAATTGGGGAAGAGAACTTATTCTCCAATCTACTGCCTGTTTCCCACAAGCACAATATTACAATCGCTATCTTTTCCTACTGCCATCGTAAATGTTCAGATGAACTCCATTCTTTAGTTCCATTGATTCATACGGGTACAGCTCGGAAAAAAATGTCACATCTACTGACTTGAATCACCCTCATTTCCCCGTATTTCAGATTCAAGGTGAGATAACGTTCTATTCAGTCTTTTTTTCTCAAGAAGTGATAGTTGCGGTAAAGACTCTAGTGTGGATTTTCCCTAATAAATAAAATATTATCCACGCCTTCTATTTGGGCAAAGATTACTATACGAAATTAAAGATTTTAATTTTGTGTTACTTTTTTATTTTGCAATTATTTATTTTGGAAGAAGGCTATTTTGCGTCTTATTCAATGATTTTTGGACATAGACTCTCAAAATAATTTAGTTCTTCCTCCAATCATATTTGCAGATATAAATAAAACGTGCCACTTTTCAAGTTCTTTAATTTACAGTCCCTTATCTGTATCTTTTGTTTAATCTACGTACAATCTTGTTTCTATATTTATGCTTTGTTTTCACGCTGCAAACCTCTCTTGGTTCACACCGATCGTAAGTTATTTTCCCGCCATTTCTAGTAAACTTTTTGCACCATAAAGGACAGTGACGTCAGTAAATGACGCCATGTTTATTCGTTGTAGATGAGGCCAATGCACCAAGAGTAAAACGATTTGTTATTTTTACCCGCGATTTCTGCTTGGGCCTTTCCCGTTGGATTATTGTAACCAGGTGCACGTCAGTGTAGTTTGGTTAAAGCAGATGAGGTGTTAAACAGAAGCTTGATGAAAACAAGAACACAAATATTATGTCTAGCATCTATATTAGCCTGAAAATTTAATCAGATTGTGACAGCCTATCTATCTATCTATCTATCTATCTATCTATCTATCTATCTTCTTTGTCGATGTATTTTAGTCTGTTCGCATCTATCTATCTATCTATCTATCTATCTATCTATCTATCTATCTTCTTTGTGGATGTATTTTAGTCTGTTCGCATGTATGTATGTATGTATGTATGTATGTATGTATGTATGTATGTATGTATCTATCTATCTTTCTTTCTTTCTCTTCTTTGTCGATGTATTTTAGTCTGTTTCTATCTATCTATCTATCTATCTATCTATCTATCTATCTATCTATTACAGACAATCGGGAACATGCATAAAAATAAAACATGTTGATATTTTTTGAATAACAGTAAAATCATATTCGCAAAATACCCATTCTTCTTTTTGTTCCTCCTTTATTCACTACGTGGTTGATAATTGTCCTCTCTAATTTCCTGCCCTCTATAGCTATTGCTGGATTGGTATCTCTTCTTCTTCTGCCAACAAGTAACCCAAAAATTTAGGTATGTTATGAACTGCGTTCTTCTGTCACTCTTGCCTTCCGGAAGTCCTCAAGTATATTATACCAACATTGCATTGTATCTGTTTCTTACATAAAAAAAACTTTTCAACAGTAGGATGATTGGGTTTTGTAATATATAAAACAATGTATTTGTTCTGTATTGTCCCCAGTATGGAAAATTTGCTAACTACTTATAAGTAACGGTAAGGCTGCAGTTAATGTGAGAAAATCCCCCTATTATATGAAAATACACATATCTTACGGACGTGGGTGCCCATTTTATTCGGCGCAAGTAACTCCTATGTTTCACTGGGAATATCAAGTAAGTTATTGAATTGTCAATTAAAGACAACGCCATATCCTGCATTTTTTATATTTTTCTGCACTTGTGACTTTCAAATGAGCCTGTTAAATATTTCAGAAATTTCATTTTATTTTTAACGGGTGTTGCTGTTTACAAGTCAGGTGTATTCTCATCCTTGTTAATGCTTAACCATAAATCATGCTCATTTATTTTTCATACAACGTTATGCACTTCTTCAAAATGCAGCCTTAATGACGAACAGCATTGTAGACCGTATATGTCAACCTATTTCTCGCCCACTGAATCAGATTCAAGTGTAAAAATACTGTCAGGGCTTCGTGCATTTTTGTTTGAACAAAGCAAACATCAGTTGAAGGCGTTCCGGTATGGACTGGTAGAAATCAGCCCCTGGGATAAAAACTGTCGACTTGTAATGGTTGTTTCGTTGTGGATAAAGTGAATATCGGAAAGTCGAAGACAAACAATACATGACACCTGAGTAACTTTAAACCGAAAGAGCAGTTTAAATATTGAAAGTCTGAGTTTGGAGACAAGAAAGTTTTTATGAAAACAAATGTAGATAAGAGATCTATGAACAAATATACACCTACATAAAATTTTACGAATTAAATATGTATTAGCAGTGAGTTGTATATATATATATATATATATATATATATATATATATATATATACTAGCAGTATAGCCCAGCGTTGCTCGGGTGTAATGAAAGCTTTAAAACTAATCCATGGTCCTGGAACTCAGACGCTTTGGACGTTGGCACGAGAGACTAAAAAGCAATAGTTGTTTCCATTTAAAGCGAAACCGTAGATTGAAAGAAAAATGAATGGATGTAAGTCAAATTTAGATATGCTGGTATCGATATCAAATAAGTTTTTTTCGTCGTAAGCTGGATTTTGAAGGATAAATAAGTCCTCTGAGTAAATGGTATCATGGCTGAGACTAAGAACTACAATTATATCTACTTAGAGCCAAACCGGAAGCAAAAACTAAAATAAAAGGGCTGAAAAAATACAGACATAGAGGCAGATAAACAGATACACACAAAAACATCTTGCCTTATATATATATATATATATATATATATATATATATATAATCCATTTTCTGCACTATTGTAAGAACTGCAACCTTGAAACTTCTGAATATCGTTTCTTATGTCTTTGTTTATGAGTGTATCAAATTTGATTAAAATCGGACCACTCCTTCTATAACCCGATTTTTTCGATTATCGATATTTATCGGGGGTACCTCGACACAAAACCTAGCTGAGAACACTCACAAATGCTTATAGTACAACTGTGTACATTTTCAAGAAAATCGGTTCAGCCGTTTCAGAATCTATAGGTAACGGACACACACACACACACACTGACAAAGTTCCATTTATAAATAAGTTTATATATATATATATATATATATATATATATATATATATATATATATATAAGGTATACTGATGCATCAGATTTTCATCTAAATGCATCTTATAAAAACTCAATAAAAAAAGAAAAAATTGTTTTTTGCGCTTCATTGTATTTTTCTAATTATCGAAAATTGAAAATTGTATATCGGGATCGAATTTTAGAAAAAACTGTCAGTAATTAATTGTTAATCTTTTGATTTTGTTCAACTGATTTCAACCGCCTCAGTCATAATAGACATATCATTTTGCTTGACAAGATTCCGTTGGGTTTTTTTAGTTTGCAACATATGTAATGCAACATTATATGTTCATTATTATTATTATGTGTTCATTATTATTATTATTATTATTGTTATTAAACTTATTAAGTATTTTAAGTCAACTTTCAGGCTTCAGTAGAGAGATATATTTTCAAGTGTGTACTAAATAATTAATACAACACAAATAAAATCGAAAAAACGAATGATATTTGTGATATTTTTGGTGGGGTATTTCGCATTTTATCCTTACACAAGACAGCCCTTTGAACAATTATAAACTTTCAGCTGTCTATGAAATACCAGGACATAGCCAACGATATCTTATTTAGTCTTTTCACATCAGTTGATTCTTGATAATGACTGAGACAGATTAATAAAATATGGAGAATTTATGTAAAATTTCGAACCTTATATTCAACATATTATATTTCAAAAATGAAAACACATCAATAAAATTTTTAAAAGATAAAACTTTTATGTTGTCTTTACTTGCTTTATACAAAGTGCGATGGGTAAGTTGTTGCCATTTTATATTATTAATTTCGCGCATGCGCGTTGTTTTTTTTTTTGTTTTTTTAAACAGTGGCTACGCTTTAGATTTAATTTTTTGCTTCGTTCGTATAAGCGTTTGCTTTGCCGGAATTAAAATTTAAAAATATTGTCTAGAAGAACATTTAGAGAATTTTGCAGATTTATCGCCAGAAAATAAAACGCTTAAACGATCACAAGAAAAATTAAATCAAAAGCTTAGACACTGCCCTATGTCAGTCGGTCGTCTTTAATGAAATTAGCATAAACGTGCTACACAGTACACAATTTATACACACTGCATTTCAAATTATTAACAAGGTGACACTTTTCCATGCAATTCAAAAACTGCAAGTTTGAATTTAACGAAATTATCACAGAATGATGGCAACATATATATATATATACACTACATAGGTAAAAGTTATAAGTTTATAAGTTATGAGAAAGGAACAGAAGTTATAGTCATTTACTTAATTTACTTAAATTGTGTCAAATTACAAGCGAGTCGTAAAATTGAAAATACCGCTTTAATTGCTCTATTTAAAGATTTGTATGGATACACATAGAAACTAAGATGAAATTAAATCAAAATAAAAAAAAGTAAACAGAGTTCAAAGAGGATAAAGGATTTGGTTAATATGAGATATGTAATCCTTTTTTAAAATGACATGGAAAAGGCGCTGCTCCATCGAACATGTCAATTTATGGATCTCTTCTGATGTAATTTTACGTGATACGTTGATTATTTCGCTTTAAGTCATCCTTATTTCTAAATTGGCGTCTATCCTCATAAACACGTCACTTCAAAATGCTTTACAAGTTTTCAATTAGATTTGGTGAATTAACCAGCCATTCCATCTTCCAAGGTCCACAGAAGCTTAATGTCTACTCCGTAGTTTTATGCGCTGAATTCGAATGAGCATTATCTTGCATGAAAATGTTGGTTCTCCTGAAGGTGATTCTTTGCTTTTTTTAGCCAAGATTTCAGGTACTCTTTGAGGAAACCTTTATAAGCATCCGCGGTTATGTTCGTACCGTCATGCACTCTCCACAGACCAACCAAGATAATAATAAAATCAGTCCAAATTTTAATACCACCTCCTCCTTGTTAACGTGTCAAGCGTTGCTCATGACATCGTCTATTTACAAGCCAACCTTTGCTCCAACCACGAGGACCATCGTGTATTTCACGACTTTCATTTGGGAACAGAACTTCACTTTCTCTTTGCTTGTTTCAAACGCATTTGTAGGTGTAATTTTGTCAATCGAGGCTGTCACTAGTAACACTGCTGTCCTGACCTTTTTCCGAAGACAATAGCGAGTACTTTTTAACACTCTTGCGCCTCTAATGCTTCTTTAAAATGCTCCACTGGTCAGGCCTGGGTTACTTACACCTTCACGCTTCATTCGTGACAAAGAATGTCAAAAAACAACCCTTGAGTGACCCTTATTATCCCTATTACGTAGATTCGTAGGACCTGCAACAAATCTTTTTAGAGTTTGGTGATATCGCCCGATAATTTATTGGGTTTGGAGAATTGATCAACCATTTCATCTTCCAAGGTCCACAGAAGTCCGTAGTTTTATGGATGTAGATTTGCCTTTGGAAAATATAGATGTTATAATATCTTTCTCAGAAGGGGTCAAGTCACGTTTGACACTCATAACTGCACGATTATAATGCCACTCGTCTATAGTCTGAAAAACTTTTATATCGTGTTAATACTGCCACCGTTTGTTTCGTTGTGCTCGGAACAATACAGTTTTTATACAATTTTTGCGCGTACCTTTTCCTATTATGCTGTGACGATTTCGTTAAATTCCGACTAACACTTTTTGAACAAAATGAAAAATGTCACCTCATTAATGATTTGAAATGCAGTACACACACACACACACACACACACACACACACACACACACACACACACATATATATATATATATATATATATATATATATATATATATATATATCGCTCATTCACTAATGAATTAGAGCACTCTGGCTAGTGGGCGTGTGTAGTGATAATATACATGCTAAAAATCTGCCTTCTTCTACCATGCGCCCATGGCCCAGAGGTAGAATCGCCGACTGACGCCACTTCGGTCGGGTTTCAATCCTGGGTTAGAAGTAATCGGAGTCTAACCGTACTGATGAGTTGTGATACTGCGAAACAGATCTGTCTGCGGATGACTATATATATATATATATATATATATATATATATATATATATATTGACGAAACTCTGAGTTGACCTCCAATAAGTATTGAACATTTTTCATTTTACACACACACACACACACACACATACACACACACACATACATATATCTATCTATCTATCTATCTATCTATCGAGATAGACAGATATAAATTCACATGTAAACATTAATTAATAAAGATTTTGATATACACTACCGGCTATAATTATTAGGAAACACCACTGTTTAAAAAATGATGTATTGCCAAGTAAATAATTGCAAATGAAAATAGAATGGTCCTTTTGTTAATACTGCATAATAATATGTGCATCAAAGTAATTTATGAATATTTAATAATTGCCTATATTGTAGTTTCATCAATGAAAGAACGTTTAGAGTGATTTGGACGAATTCATCTTTGATTCATTGCCTTGTAAAATTTTGCAAAATAATAATAACAACAGAACCATTCTATTTTCAATTGGCAATAAATACTAAAAATAGTATGAAATACATAATTTCTTTAAAAAAACTTAAGTTGCCTAATAACTATGGCCGGAAGTGTATATATATATATATATGTGTGTGTGTGTGTGTGTGTGTCTGTGTGTTTATTTATTTGTTTGAACATTATTTCTGATCGATACTTTGTATTTGAGTAGATATTCTGTTTTTAATCAAACAGTATATTTATACAAAATGTGTGTCATTCGGCAGGATTCGAACTTGCGACCCCTATCAATATAGGGAAATCCACTAATTGATCTGGTGCGTCTTAGACCGCTTGAACATAATTAGCACAATTTTCGATTCTACGAAAATAACCATCTCCGCTCTGAAATGTATCGTAATGTCAACACATGTAAACATACAATGATACGGAAAATCCCAAAGATTAACGAAATGATTTTAACAACCGACTTATTTATTTTGATTGTTTGAACATTATTTTTAATCAATACTCGTATTTGTTTAGATATTCTGTTTTTAATCAAACATTATATTTATATATTGATTTTTACCTGCCAGAATTTTTACGATTTTGTTACGAAAATGTGTGTCATCATCGAAAATAATCAAGCCGGTAGAAATAAATATATAAATATACTGTTTGATTAAAAACAAAATACCTACTCAAATACAAGTACAGACTAAAATAATGTTCAGACAAATAAATTAAATATGTCGGTTGTTAGAACCATTTCGTTAATCTTCGGGATTTTTCGTAACAGTATATGTATGTGTATTGATTCGCATCTAAGTTACATACATATATATATATATATATATATATCAAGATATCCGTTGTTTCATATATAGTTATATATCACGTTTTATATCAGGACTAAAGAAGTTGTATCGATATTTTGCTAATAGTCGAACACACACACACACACACACACACACAAACATACTGATACGCACACAAGCATACACACGTTTATATATTGTGTATTTGGCAGTAATCAGCAGCAAGTTTCATCCAAAATCACACAGTATGTGTTATGCCTAAATATTTTACAATTATTCATATATATATATATATATATATATAATCGTCCTACTCCAAGCAAGGCAAAACTGCCACTTGTGTGCAGGGGGTTACATAAGAGGACAGTGAAGAGAGAGAACAGGTCGCGGTGGGTGTCGGAGAATGGGTATGAAAAAGACGAGTACATTGGTGTAAAGAGAGCTGTGTAAAGTGAGAAGAAGGATGAGAGTCAAGATGATAAGAGAAAATAGTTCACGTTCCATCTAAACTCTTTGACATTGTAGCTATCAAGGAAGCAAGAGTACGGAAAGAATTTCTACAGGCGGGACGTGCGAGAAAAGAAGCTGTGAGTAGAAGATGTCGTTACTGTTGATTGTTTTCACAGTAAAAGGGTGTGACCTTTCTTTCAGTCTAGTAGCTCGAGTAAATTCGTGTAGTGGGGCATCAAGGAGCTAAGCTCGTCGGAGCAGAATCCGTGAAAATATTTGTAAAAGAGACAGAGGGAAGCCACATCTGGTCGGTGAGAGAGAGAGAGAGAGACTGGAGTCGAGCCTCCAGGTCAGTATCGACTAAATTGCAGATTCGTTTTTTGGATTCCAAGGTGCAAATCAGAGGCGCCCGTCCAGATATGACAGCAGTATTCAATGCACGGGCGGATGTTAGATTTGTAAATGTGCATGATGGATTCAGAAGAGAACTATCTGTCCCGACATAGGGACCCGACCTTCTTAGCAGTAGATTTAGGTAATAATTCAATGTATGTAGCAGGAAGAACTAACTAAACTACAGACTGAAATGAATAATCCCTGAGGATTTTTGTATATTTAATAGGTAATCTGAAGTGGAAAATCTTCACACACACACACACACACACACACACACACACACACACACACACACACATTATACTATTGAAATTATAAAGCTAATTTTACCACACACACAGATATGTATCTATTCTATATATATATATATATATATAGCGGAGTTTGGGTGGAGTAACAGGAGAAAGCGTGCTAAGAGCTACCAGAGATAGGGAGACATAGAAAGCCACAATCGCCTACGTACTATAGGGATATATCACATGGAAGAAGAAGTAGAATATTCGAACCTAGGGATTCGTAAGAACGTACCGGTTCAAATGCATTGAAAAGTCGAGAAAGTATGTTGAAAATATGTAATTTCTTATCATTAGAGGCTAGTATTATTGACTGGGACATATATATATATATATATATATATATATATATATATATATATATATCTGTGTGTGCGTGCGTGCGTGTGAATTCATATGTATTTGAGCGCGAGTGTGCATAAGATGGACATTGGCTGAAGCCCCACATCAAATAAATATACAAAACTTATTACTTTCGCGCGCCCTGGATAGCAAATCGGAGAAGTGTCCAATTCCCCGTAACCATTCGTTGAAGAAATATGGCGTCATAAACTCTGGATTCAATAACGGGAAAGTTGTTTGCATTCTGATTAGGTTTGAAAACTTATAACCTGCCTTCCCTACTACGCCTCTGTTACCCTAAAGCGACTCAACGCGATACAACCGCCGAACTTTCACGTAATGTCCTTCGGTAGATAAAAGCCGTTTGTTCTTATTGAGATTATATTGCATTTCGCTTGACAGCTTTCACAAGTGACAAACAAAGAAATCTATGAAGTCCAGAAAGTAGGGAATTCTTTGTTTTCTGCCTTGTAGGGCTGGGGTATTTTGTTGACCACTGTTGCTTTCTTATTGTGAGCTTTTCGCGATTATTTGATCCGAAAGAAGAATAAGCGATATTTCCGTGTTCGTAAAATGCACCCACAGTCAAGTGTTATCGTAACAGTCAAAGCGTAGATATGTTAAAGGTTTTTGCACATCTCAAGGTAACGCTCTGTGGGTGCTAATTGGTATATTGATCGTTTTTACATTCATTTTTCGAGTGACTATAGCGACGATAAACGAAAATCAGCATTTAAAATGTTTGTTTTTATCAAAACTTAAAAAACAAAATCAAATGAAAAATCATTGAAACAATTAAAAATAAATATAACTGCTATAAATGGCGACATATTAATGTAATCGTAAAAAAGTAGCCAGAAATTATGCAAATATAAATTCTTCTGTGGACTAATATCATCTAAAACCTTAGGCAATTGTTTTTTTTTATTTCTAACAATTAATGGGAATCAAGCGACATTTATTATTATTATGTTGTCATTTTTCATCAAATTTTGATTTCTGCTTTGATTGCACTACCTATCAAGTCTGCGGGAAGACCTAAGGCAGGTCGTGGTGTGTCGTTATGGCTCCATTTCATGTTTTTCTATCTCTCCTTTCAAGCCTAGCATTACATAGACAAAAAATTCTCCTTAGTGTGTGGGCTGTATTTAACAAGATAATTTTTGTATATCTCTTAAGCTGGGGTTTCCAGGGATACTTTCATTATATTGTTTTGCTCTATTTTTATCATTCCAAGTGCACCTACTATGACTGGCACGATTCTTGTTTTCAATTTCCACATTTTTTCTATTTCATTTTCCAGTTCTTTATATTCTGACAGTTTTTCGAATTCCTAGGTTGCTATGTTACAATCCGCTGGATTCTTTCTGGTTTTTAACAATAATGTCCGGCCTATTTGTTTCAATTTTTCTGTCTGTGTAGATGGTATAATCCCATAGAATGGTGACATATTTTATTTATGTAACCGGTGCTTGTTGATGTTTATACCAGTATTTGTTTACAGATTTTCCATAGTGTTTGCACATTGTCCAATGTAAATATTGCCCCACTCTATCGTGACGATTTTTATATTCATTTGGGGCAAGTATAGAACAGCCTGAGATTAGGTGGTCTATTGTTTCTTGGTGTTTATCACAGAACCTGCATTTTGGATCTACATTATTATGTACAATATTTGCCTGACAGTTCCTAGTGAAAAGAGTTTGGTCTTGCGCTGCAAGAATAAAACCTTCAGTTTCAGACATTAATCCAGATGCACGTAGCCAACGATGAGTATTAATTTTATCAATATTAGGTTTATTACCACGTTCTGGATATTGGCCATGCAGAGGTTTGTTTTGCCAGCATTGTTTCATCTGTTCAAGAGCTTTATTCTTGGCTTTCTTTTTCATGTTTTTGCCGCAATAGTTGGTTTTTTGGCTTCTCTTTTGCTTTTCTACGGAATATACTAAATGTAAATCTTGTTTATATTTACTGACTTCTTTCATTATTCAATTTTTTTTCTGTTTTTATGTTGTTTGACTAATTGTATCATCCAGTCCTTTGTTGTTTCTATGTATGTTAGTAAGCCAATAGTTGTTGTCTTGTATGACAATTCTAGCTGCATAGCACCTCTTCCTCCTTCTATATGGGGCATGTATAGACGGTCTACATTAGTCTTTGGATGATGCATCTTATGTTTAGAAAGGAGCTTTCTTGTCTTAGAATACATTCGCGTTATTATTTTTTTATTGCTTTGGGTAGTAAAAGTTTTCAAAAATTTTAACCAGAGATTTCAAGAGACGATTTCGTTGTAACAGAAGACACAAACAGGTCGTGCAATCAAAAACTCAAAAACATGTAATTATAGCCAAAACAATGAGCGAAATATGCGCCAGGATTGAGAAGGACTGATGAATAAATTATTTTGTGATTCGCACGTTTGACGTTATCCCGGAATTTGTTCCATATATATGTTTTCTTCTTTTGATCAGTCAGTTAAAAGCCATACGTGATACACGCTTCGGCGAACATGTCTCAAAAGAAACATGACTGACTGGACAAAAGATTTTCTCGCAGTAGGCTGCCATTGGTTTCTGCGGTAGACTGGTTGTCAACCAAGGCTATGAAACCCAAACTGCCATTTAACCGATAACTAGAGAGAGAAGAGACGGATTCATACCTTTGAAGGTTATTTGCACGTAAGTGAATTGATGTAATGAATATGTAATGTATATGCATACACCGTGGTTCCCTCTCACTGTAATGGGGTTTGCTGGTGTTAGCCATAAATACAGACGAAGTTGAGGACGCAGAGAGGTCTACGTCCAGAAGTCTACAGGTCTTCGACTAGAGATTTACGTATAGAGGTCTAAGACTATTGACTACGCCTACATCTCAGGATACAGCATACGATGAGTACCGTTCATTACGTCTACTTACTAGATTGTCCTACCCGGTTACATTTGCCTAAACCGTTTAGCTACCTCGAATGATAAAATGTAACCACAATGTCTACTCCAATAGCTTCTTTTCTCGCACTTCCCGCCTGTGGAATTCCCTTCCACATACTTGCTTCCCCGACAGCTACAATCTCCAGGAGTTTAAATGTAAGCTCAATAGACACCTCCTAACATACTAACTCTCATCCATTCTCTCAAACACTCTTCCCACCTACCAACCCTCATCCTCGGTATCCCTACTCGTCTATCACCCTTCTTCTGATATTTTCTATATCTAATGCCTTGCTTGGGGTGAAATAATTAAAAGAAAAAATCCTTTTCCGGGACATATCATGAATACTACAAATTCAACTGAGCGTTCAACTCGTTCAGCCTTTCGAATTCCAGTTGTATTCGTGGCATTCACTTATGCGCAAATACCCCAGGTCTGGACGACAAAGTGAACCTCGCTGCCGTACTTGAAAGGGACCTCCAATCCGTAGTGGCCTGGGGTAGGAAATGGTTGGTAAATTTCAACGCCTCTAAATCAAAGCTGTTATCAACTAATCACCATAGACAATCGCATCTACCTCCCATTAGCATGGGACAGGCTAGCCTCCCAGAGAGTAAAATACTACGCCTCCTTGGCCTTACACTCTCGGCGGACTTCAAATGGAATGACTATATTGAATCCATTGCCAAATCTGCTGCTATGAAAGTGGGCTCCCTGTGCAGGGCCCGGAAATTTTTCCCACCTGAATCTATTCTGCACATATACAAATCTACCATCCGCCCGTGTATTGAATATTGCTGCCATATCTGGTCGGGTGCCCCTGCTGCTCTCCTTGGGCTTCTTGACAAAATACAAAGGAGGATCTGTAACGTGGTTGATACTGACTTGGCAGACCGGCTGCAGCCGCTCTCTCACCGGCGTGATGTGGCCTCCCTGTGCCTCTTCTACAAGTACTTTCATGGCTTCTGCTCCGATGGGCTTAGATCACTGGTGCCGCCTAAGCACGAATTTACACGAGATACTAGATTAGCAACTAGGTCCCACCCTTTTACAGTTAAACAAATAAGATGTAACCGTAAATTCTACTCCAACAGCTTCTTTTCTCGCGCTTCCCGCCTGTGGAACTCCCTTCCACAAGTCTGCTTTCCCGACAGTTACAATCTCCAGGTGTTTAAATGTAGGGTCAATAAACACCTCCTATCACACTAACTCCCAATTATTCTCACAACACTCTCATCTAACCAACCCTCATTCTCGGTATCCTCATCCGCCTATCACCCACCCTCTGTCATTTCCTATATTTAATCAGCCTTTCTCCACTCTACGTAACCCACTGCGCAGTAGTGGCATTGACATGCCTTGCTCGGGGTGAAACGCTTATAAAAAAAACAAAAAAACCCTTGGCCTATACTCCTTTTGATACAGTTTTGCCAAAAGTTCAGTAACAAAATGTGATGTTGCTGTTTTCAATAGCCTCGTTCTGTAATGAGGTTCTTGCATTTTCTGACTTTTTGAAACCTATCCTAGAATATGTTCTTTTATTTGCTTAGGCTGAAATATACATAAAAAGGCATTTATTTTTTATCATCACTTTACTGTATCCATTTGAAGTTCAAGATGACCGTAAATAACACTATAGTTGTAGTGATTTATGATCCCACGTATTCTTTTTTGCGTGTGAGTTTGAATATATGATATATTATGCTGTTTGATCTACATGATAACCTTACCATGTCTTTTGTGCTACAACCCTATATTATGCTGTCATTTATATCCGGACGTGCTTTACATATACTACAGGATGAATTATTATTTTTATTATTATTATTATCTTGTCATTTTTCATCATATTTCGATTTCTGCTTTGGTCGCACTACATACCAAGTCTGCGGGAAGACCTAAGGCAGGTCGTGGTGTGTTGTTATAGCTACATTTCATTATTTTTTTTATCTCCCCTAACATCCCTAGAGTTACATAGACAAAGTCCTCTTTTGTGTGATGGCTGTACTTAACAAGACACTTTTTTATATCTCTTAAGCTGGGGTTTCCAGGGATTCTTTCAATGTGTTGTTTTGTTTCATTTTTTATCATTCCAAGTGCACATACTATCACTGGCACAACTCTTGTTTTTAATTTCCACATTTTTTCTATTTCGATATCCAGGTCTTTATATTTTGACAGTTTTTCGAATTCCTAGGTTGCTATGTTACAATCCGCTGGACAAGCCATATCAATTAGTAGACAAGTTTTATCTATCTGGTTTTTAAAAAAAAGTCCGGCCTATTTGTTTCAATTTTTCTGTCTGTGTAGATGGTGTAATCTCATAGAATGGTGACATCTTCTATTTCTGTAACCATTGCTGGGTGATGTTCCTACCAGTGTTTGTTTATAGATTTTTTATTATTTTTATTATCATTATTATTATTATTAATATAAATATTATTATTGTAAAAAATACTTTTTATCGCCTTTGTTGTATAATTTTATTTTGGGTCGTAATCGTTGCCATAAGGCAAGAATCTGATAAGATTTTTCGTTGTTTCTACTCAATTAAACAAAATGAAAAGTTTTTAGTTTGTTAATAAGTGTCATTTTTTCATTTTGTTTAAAACTTGACCCCCCAAAGCGAGCGGAGGCGATAGAATTCCGGTCATTGTCGTGAAGAAATGTGCTCCTGAATTCTTCTCTGTCCTCTCTAAACTCTATAATTACTGCCTCTCTGTTCCCTGTTTTCCAGCCATTCTCTTCGTCTTCTGTGGTTCCTGTATTTAAGAACTTCACTGCTATTTTCAAGATTCAGCCCGGATTATCTTCCATATTTTATAGACTTCTGTAGATATTATTATTATTCTTATTATTGTGAGTGGGTCCGTGCCGTTAAAAATGACTGCAAAATATTTATATCGATATGTTGTTTAAAATGGCGGCAACATATACATTAATATACCTACTATTGTGTATCGTTCATTAAGAAAATAATCCAAAGGACAGACGACACACGCACACACACACACACACACACACACACACACACACACACACACACACACACACACACATATATATATATATATATACTACTCAAAGACATAATTATTGCCATAAAACAAATAGTAAGGCACTGTTAAAGAGTGAACATTTAAAAAGATATTTCATAACTGGTAGTAAAGAGAATGAACTGATCCGACGCTACCTTGCATTTGTCTCTCGCGTTACATAATATATATATATATATATATATATATATATATATACAACAGTATTTATTATAATAGAGATTATTATTATTA
>JBBBDQ010028446.1:0-10000 GCA_037127315.1 Ascarosepion bandense
TATATTAATGCATGTCCCATTAAATAATATAGACATGTTTTGTTTATTTATTTTATGTAAATTTTTTCATATTTTCTGATAAGCTTAATAGCATTATCATTAAATGAAGAAAGAAAATTACGATACTGATACATAATTAATTTAATAAAACTTGTCTAAGGTTTCAGCTAACATAATCCATTTTCAAAGATGTCAAATTACATTATATATTATAAACACGGACAAACTATGATGACAAACTGTTTTTGTTTACATGGAAGTTTTCCAAGGAACAACAAACTCGATCTATTAAGATGCTGGAAGCGAATGTCTCATCACAGCTCGAGATGTCACACATGACCAAGCGAGAATGAAAACAATAAATATTAAATATGGGAAATATACTTCAATGGCTATATTTAATAAAAGAAGCCATTGGTTTATTCCAGTTGATATCAATCTATTGGTCAATTACGACTGAATACTGGGTTCGATCCTCACTGGGTGTTCTATAAATTATTACGCTTAAAAATTCACCATACCAAACACTCTTTACCTTGTTTGGTTCTTGATCTTGTACTTTGCGAACTAGAGTTAGAAGAAAAAAATGAAGATGTCGATATTTTTGCTTTGAAGGCAATAGATAAAGCAGACATTGGGTCTCAATCTGGAAATAATTGTTTGCTGCTAGGGATGAATCTGCCTAGAAATTTGAATGCTTTTCACTTAAATGCGAAGGTCAAAGCATGAGTTGAATTTTGGATACCATTGTTGTAGATATTCAATAATCATGTGGTCGATATCACTATTGATTCTTAGTGGAACAAAACCAAATTAGAAATAATAGGACCGATACGAACAACATTAGAATTATAATGATTTGAAAGAAAAAGTTTTCAAAATATTAAAGAATAAATTGAAAAGAAGAAGAATATACATATTACTGAACTCGGCAGGCGTTCAATGTACATTACGCTCCTAAATTAGTTGGGGTAATATGTACCATTTAAGCTTTATCTCGGGAAAAACACACACACACACACACACACACACGCACACGCACACACACACACACACATATATATATATATATATATATATATATATTTACAAATATGTATGTGTGTGTGTGTGTGTGTGCATGTAGGTATGTGAATCGATAAACATACATTTGGGTATACACAAAAGTATACGCACATATTTAAAAATATTATTCAGGTGTTAATAAAACCGTGCCCAAATGTAATAGAAACAAAGTTATTAATGATATATATATATATATATATATATATATATATATATATATATCTTCATGTATATATATGTATATATATATTCATGTATGTATATATATATATATATATATATATATATATATATCTTCATGTATGCATATATATATATATATATATCTTCATGTATATATATGTATATAAGTATATTTATGTATATATATATATATCTTTTTATTTTTTTATATTCCTATTTTACACTTAATTAATTAAAGGTAGTTTCGAAACATTGTAATGGTCTGTTTGCAATATGCACCTGATGACTGAGTAGTGCATGTAACGATTTGTGCCATATATATATATATATATATATATATATATATATATTATCCTCTGTCGTTGGCTATAGAACCCAATCTGTCCTGCTATTCAACTCTTATTTGGAAGAGAAGCGACGGATTAATACCTTTCTAAATGGTATTTGCGTTTAACTGAATGCAACGAATTCAACTGGAATTCGAACTTGGCTCTCTAGTTCCGAGCCGATATCCATTGCGCCACAACGCACTTCCATTGTATTTTCAACAAATTCGATATGTTGTAATATTTATCCGCCCATCACCGAAAATCTATTGTCTGCTATAAATTTAGCAAAAGTATACTGTCGTATTAGTTGTCGCCAAATTAACATCTTAAAGCAGGTAAAAAAAAAAAAAAAGATTATTCCATAACTGTTATCTGTGGCGCAAAAGAAATAAACCAGACTTTAATATTAATGTAGAAGAAAATAATTCAGCAAAAGCATCTGAAATTGTTGGAATCTTGTGATTTTGGCGACTAAGGTCTATTTTTGACACAAGGACACAAAAATCCATAACAATAAACATCTTCTCGAAGACGTTCATGCAGATTAATGTTTCAATTAAATTATGTTTTTAAAGGAACAGTAATCTCTCTTTATGTTTAATATAAACAAATTAACATTCACAAAATATTTTCCACATTATATATGTATATATGTAAATCCCACTTATTTCAAATGTCAAAGATATTTATCAAATAAAAAACTGTAATAATATAGAACTGTACCAACATTGCGGTAAGCAGACATTTTTATGTAAATTTAAATTAAGCAATGCTCAGTCTCTAAGCACTACCTAAAAATTGTGTTGTTAATGAAACCCTGAGTCGTGATAGATAATATCTATATTTTTAATATATACTTCATAGCAATGTTTTATTATATCGAGCAATGTTTTATTAACATCCACTCTATATGTGCGATATATATATAACGCTCTACTTTCGTAATGAGCTCTACTCAATACGAAAGCAATAATTTTCGTATTGCTTGTTCTACTTTCATATTGAGCCCTTAATGTTAGGGTTTTCGTTTTGGGTTTTTTTTTCTTTCTTACGTGTGCTTGACTTTTTATTCATATACTTTATTTGTTTCTTTTTTTACTTCCCCTTCCTTTCCCTCCGAGTTCATTCTCGGTGGGTTGTACAAGACGATTTAAATTATAGCTTAATTTATACTAGTTTCGGCAGAGTTAGTTCTGTTATTATTGGTATTGTTATTACTATAGTTAATATTATATATATATATATATATATATATATATATATTGTGTTTACACCCCCTTAGATTTTAATTATTTTTTTTATTAAAATGATACTTTTAAACGAGTCCTAATTTTCTTTCTGTAAGTAATTTTCGTGTCCGGTCTATCATTAATGATAACGGAAGCGAGCACCTTTGATAATGTGTTGGCTGAAAGGATCCTCAGCTCTACATGATGACATCAACTTTGTTTAAGTCTATTTGTTATTTCTGTGCGTACAAGTCTTTGTTTATATATATATATATATATATATATATATATATATAACTAAGTTAATCTAAATGCGAATTTGCACAAAATTTCCTTAAAATATATTTTTACAAACATCACACACTTTCGTTTATCGGTCATTGTATTGTATCACTTTGCATCCCCATAGCTTGCCTGGCGTTTCCACTAACCTGGTGAATATTGAAGAGTGTTTCTAACACAAACATTTGGAAAAAATAGCATATTTTTTTCTAGTATTTAAATACTTTTTACAAAATAAAATCTTTGCATTTGTCTAAATAAAGTCCCACAAAGAGCAAAAACCGTCGCCTAAGACAAGTTTTCCTTTTGTCTTTATATATATATATATATATATATATATATATATATATATATATACTTATTTATAAATGGAACTTTGTGTGTGTGTGTGTATCCGTTACCTATAGTCTCCGAAACGGCTGAACCGATATTCTTGAAGATTTACAGTTGTACTATAAGCATCTGCGAGTGTTCTTAGCTAGGTTTTGTGTTGAGGTACACCCGATGAAATATCGAAAATCGATAATCGAAAAAATCGGGTTATAGAAGGAACGGTCCAATTTTAATCAAATTTGATACACTCATAGGCAAAGACATCAGAAACGATATTCAGAAGTTTCAAGGTTGAAGTTCTTACAATAGTGCAGAAAATCTATAATTTATATATATATATATATATATATATATATATATATATATATATAAGGCAAAATACCGGATCTGATCAAAATCAGTTTTTCGGCCCTTTTATTTTAGTTTTTGCTTCGAGTTTGGCTCTATGTAGGTATAATTGTAGTTCTTAGTCTCAGCCATGATACCATTTACTCAGGGGACGTATTTAGCCTTCAAAATTCAGTTTATGATGAAAAAAGCTTATTTGATTTCGATACCAGGAAATCAAAATTTGACATACATCCATTCATTTTTCTTTCAGTCTACGTTTTCGCATTAACTGGAAGCAACTATTGCTTTTAGTCTCTCGTGCTAACGTGCAAAGAGTCTGAGCTCCAGGACCATGGATTAGTTTTAAAGCTTTCATTACACCCGAGCAACGCCGGGCTATACTGCTAGTATATATATATATATATATATATGTGTGTGTGTGTGTGTGTGTGTGTGTGTGTATATAAATTAAAATAAGGAAAACTAATAAGGGAATCTGCTAGAGAGATACATCGGAAAAAGGAGAGCCCAATGCCATATTAACTGATAGAACCTTATTATTTCTAAATAAATTACCGGTGATCAGTTGCCGACCAAAAATAAAAGTTTAATGCATTCTCATGTAATCATCAATTGGTCGGCAAGCTATTTTTAAAAATCAGCATTTTATTCTCCTTTGGTAAGTTCATAATGTTACAGAGATAGTTGATGCTTACATACCTTACAGTGACTAATCAAACTCACAAAAGTGGGACATTCTCGTCCTATCAAGAGGAAAATGTAAAATGACCAATAACCTTTTCGAAAAAAAATCACCAAAAAAGTGTAAAGACTTACCGATTAAGTGCTCAATATATTAAGAAACAGAGGGATCACAGAACGTTAAAACATTATTAAACAATAATTGGCCTATAACATCCTCAATAAAAAAGAAGATAATCTAAATAAAATTTGCAACTTCTGAGGAAGAAAACTGAATAAATGATCATCAGTAAAAAGAGAAGTAAAAATTTAAATTCTCACTCGAGAATACTAAAATCAAATAGGTACAGAAATTTAAATATCTGGGAAGTGTTTTCAGAGAGGGTGGAATGGGCGACACTGAAAATCAAAGGCTTTTTGGCATGACCAAGGGCGCATTCCAAAAGCTGAGCAGAGTATTGAGTTCGTTGGAAATAAAGTAAACGAGTACGGGATTGATACGTGATATTTGTCCTTCTACATTGCAGTTAAGCTCTCTGAAAACTCTCGTCAAATGTAATGAAAATACTCAAAGCAACAAAATTGTAATTTTACTGAGGGAGGCTGTGGATACGAAACATCAATCTTGTGAGAAAACGACGAGGATTTGAAAAATGGAAACGAAAATGAATCACTTAACATCAAGAAGAGACAGTTAAAGTTTCTTGGACATTTAATAATAAAGGAGTGCTTGGAGAATCTAATACTCACAGGACTGATAGTGGGAAAGATAGACAGGAAAAAGGTGTGACATACTTGATGGGCTTGAGCAAATGGATGGCAGAGCAGGTTTCGGAAGAAATACTAAGACAAAAGGAAGAGCTAAAAGGGAGAAGAAGATGTGGAGAGCTATGAACGCCTACAGCCTGAAGGGGCATGGCACATAAAAAAAAGAAAAACAAGGAAGTATACTATAGAGACCAAACGAACAAAGCTAAATGCCATATTAACTAGCAGAGCCTTAATATATCTAAATAAATTCCCTGTGAACAGTACTCCAAAAGATTTCACCAAACATAATGGAGGAAGCATCATCTTTTATCCAGAGGACATAGGAAACCAAGTCTCTCCACAACTTCCTGTCCTTTGTTGCTCAAAGCAGCCTTTTACTCTTTATCTTCACTCTTTGTAACTTTCATCTAGCTTCGCGTACAAACTAATTAATTGAGTTAAACTCTATTTCCGTTTGCACTCTTTCATCCAACATGTCCTGTAATCGTTAAACTTTCCAAAGCCCCTTTCTTTATAATGTATCCAGATATTTCAACTCTCTCTTCCTGATTTGAAGTATAAGTGTCCTTATAATTTCCATTTTCGTTAGAATTTATTCGCTGTGCTATCCGTTGTATTATTCCCGTCGGCTTGGAAATGGATTCTCCAGATCCGGCTGAAAAGCCACATTTCTGCCGCTTCGTATCTCATCGGCATCTGTTAAGAAATCATCCAGCATTCACTGCTACACAAAAGTGTATATATGACAGGGCATTTCAGAACTATTTTCTTTGTTTCTAAATAAATTTTCTCATCTGTTAATAATTTTCTTAACTTATGGGAAGGCTTCATTCTTTTTTCCAATGCTCCTTTGGATATCTATCTTTCATCTTTGAGGAGACTGTTCAGCGTTCGCTGCTATATAGGAGGACATATATTATGTATTCTTTTCTTTATTTCGAACGAAATATTCCCGTTTCTAAATACTCTAACTAGCTTTTAGAAATTATCCTCGTCCATGCTAATACGTCTTCGGATCTCAGTGTCACACAGTCCATCCTCTGTGAAAACATTTCCCAAGTATTTAAATTTCTGTACCTGGTTCATTTTAGTGTTAGAATTAATTTACTATATCTGTTAAATTGTCTGCGGCTATATCGTGTTGAATACACCGGTTCTCGTTCGATCACCGAAGTTAAGCAACATCGTGCCTGGTCAGTACGTAGATGGGTGACCGTTTGGGAATGCCAGGTGCTGTAAACGTAAGGAACAAGAATGGTCCACCGGTCCTCCAGGTTTGAGCTAACAACCCTGCCCCATAAAAAAAAGTTTGTTACGGAAATATTAAAAAGTTACGGCCCTACAAAAGGGTGAGATGATGATGACCTGCTAAATTCTGGTGTCTGCAAATCGTTACCGCCTCTTAAATTCTGATGTCTGCAAATCAAAGCTCACTCATTTCGTTACCGCCTCTGCTTAAGATCATCTCATGTTCAATGAGTTTTTCTTTCTTTAATCTTTTCCCTTTAAATTATTGTCTTAGAGATTCACAGTTTTCCTCTCGGATTAGGCATGAACGAAGATTCTTCCGCGAAAATTGTCTATTTCTCTTTAGAGTGATTTGTCTTAAAGATGTATTAAATGTCTGAAATATACATGGTCTTACGGCAACGTCAAGTCAACATATCGGTTCCGGTATGATCACCGAAGTTACGCAACGTCGCGTCTGACTTGTGACCACTGACGAATATCGGGTGCTGTCACCTTGGCTGTGCAGGTGCTGAAAAAGATGGGTACGAGAGCAGAGTTCCGATTCAGCTGGGTTAGATATATTCACTTAGGAGCAAATAGACGTCGAAAAGTATGAATCCTTTTCTTCTTCTTCCTCCTCCTCCTCTACTATGCTTGAATTCGACGTATCAATAAACTATTATCTCCAAAAACCCTTACAATCTTAAGATATTTTCTGGCTTTAAATAACATGTAAACGGGTGATAAGCCATAAAAAACGTATCAATCCATCTGGTAAAAAGTTTGAAATAAATTATCTCAAAAATGTTTAAATGGGAAACAAATTTTATGTCCGACCGAGCAAGGCAATAAAGCCATTGAGATACACTATTTACTGAGTTTGAAAGAATAAGGAAAATTAAATATTATTAAGGAAAGGGAAACATAAAAGGGGAATCAAGAAGACGGTAGATAACGATTGATATTGCGTTTAAATTTATGAAGATCAAACTTGGGTGGAAAGGATAGGGCCAAAAAGAATGCCACACGCAAGTAATGTGAGAGGAGAAATTCACCCAAATTACTTAAAAATATCCTGAAATACTAGAGAGCAAATGTATACAATATAATCGGTATCAGCATCAACTTCTATCTAGTGACGATTTCGGAAACTCTTGCAAATCTTCTGGCCTTTTTTAAGTTGGTGAATGCTGCCATAATCGTTCTCTTCAGTTCACCATTAGTGTTACAAAAAAGTGTTGCGGATCTCTCGCTCGACTTTACCCCACTTTTAATAATCAAGGAGTTTGCGGCCTGGCAAATAAAGTTGCCCAGATGTAAGGGGTGATGTGGTCGCCAAAAATAGTCTTACGGCCATAATTGGGTTCTCCTGTTGTACAGTGTCTTGTTGCTAGATATACATGCTTTCAGTAAACAACCTCTTGTTCCAGAGCAACACTACCTTCCCAAGACACTTCATGTAGGCCTTAATGCTGATTCCGAGGCCTTGTGAAAATGGAAGCATAACATCGCCATTACTAATCATTACTTCAAACGCCTTCGTAATCACCATTAGACTCATGTAACTATTTCCAAATATTCAAATTGACATCCAAACACTATGAAATGCTCGTGTGGGAGCTTTAGGTGCGAATGTCAATCAGTACATCAAGCTGATTTCAAATTTCGGGCGAAGGGAATTTCGTCATGGATCTATTTTTCTCGTAGACCTAAGCTAACTGACCATTACTATATTGTGCAGTCGACAGAAACCAACAAAGTGCAAACGCGAAATAAAAAAAATAGCGACTATCTACCCATCGTAACCTTTATATTTATTTCCTCACCAAAATATTCGGCTTACGGCCTATCACTTTGAATACACCGGTTCTCGCTCGATCACCGAAGTTAAGCAACATTGAGCCTTGTCAGTACTTAGATGGGTAACCGCTTGGGAATACCAGGTGCTGTAAGCGTATAGTAACGGATGTACGTTGTGGCGCAGTGGATATCGTCTCGGAAAGAGAAATCGGTGAGCCGAGTTCGAATTCCAGTTGAATACCCTGCATTCACTTAAGCACTGGTTTCCTTGAGAAAGGTATTAATCCGTCCCTTCCTTCCAGTTATGGTCAATAATAACAAGGGTAGGATTTGGGGACCCTGCCCTTAAAAATGAATCTTGATAGTCGAAAAAGAAAAAAATGTATTACTAGACACAGAAGCTTATATAAAACAACAATAAATATGTTGAAAGAAAAAGGTATTACCAGCAATAAATAAATAAAGTTTAGTTGGCAATAAATGACCCGCCGAGGTTGATTTGCCATAAAAACAAAAGATTCATTCATTTTAATTTTTCTATTTTTACTAACCATATATAACTTTTAAATTATTCCGTATGTGAATTTACTAAGCGAGGACCAAAGCATGTGTGTTTTTAAAAAATCATATCGCCCTAAGCAAGGCAGTCTACTTCCACTGGTGCGCAGGGGGTTACATAGGAGGAAAGTTATGAAAAGGTGTGGCAGGTTATAGGGGGTGTCACGAAGTGGGTAAGAGAAGGATGAAAATATTGATGAGAGTAAAGTGGCCGGAAAAAGGAACGTGAGAGAGACTGCAAGTTAGTGAGATAGAAGATGACTATTGACTTTACATTTAAACTCCTGGAGATTTTAGCCGTCGAGGAAGCAAGTAAACGGAAGGAAATTCCACAGGCGGGAGTGCGAGTAAAGAAGCTAGTTGAATAGAATTTGCGTTTACATCTTATTGGTTTCACAGTAAAAGGGTGGGAACTAGTTGCTAATCTTGTGACTCTAGTAAGTTCATACATAGGGGGCACCAGCGAGCTAAGTTCATCGGAGCAGAAGCCGTGAAAGTATCTATAGAAGAGACACAGGGAAGCCACACTGCGCTGGTGAAAAAGTTACTGCATTCGAGTTGCTAAGTCTGGATCAATCACATTACAGATTCTCTTTTGGATTTTGTCAAGGACCTCTATAATATTTAGATTTTTTTTTATTATGTTTTATTGTTTTCTGTGCATGTTGTTTAATTCATAGTGATTTTAAAAGAGAATTAGGAAAATTCGAATTCCAGTCGAGTTCGTTAAATTCATCAGTCACTCGACATCTTCAATCGTCGAGGACCTGAAACAGACAGGATGATCTGTTTTTGGTGGCTTTCAGCCTTGAGATGTCTGCCTACACATTGATCCCGTTTGAACAATTCTTGCTTTACCGTTCTCACCCGTGCCTGCCTTTAACAGTGCCTTGCAAGATGGTCTTGCAGAGACATGGATGCCATCTTCTGATGCTTAATAGTGACGAGAAGAGGTTTCTGCCAGCCAACGAGACTTTCGACTACACTCCGTACATAACCATCTTTCACTTCGGCGTAAATATGCATAAGAAAGGTATGAATATATCTCCTTCGTCGAGCTAGGGTTTAAAACGTAGGACTTGTATCGGAGAAAATAATTCTTATTATCACAGTACTGAGAGTGCCATAATCACTTGAAAATATTTTTACAATCTAAAATGTGTTTCGACTGTAATGAAAGTACAAGAT
>JBBBDQ010028446.1:20000-70362 GCA_037127315.1 Ascarosepion bandense
TCATTCCCATATTTATGACGTTTTAACCGTTCCATGCTACAACCTCCTTCAGATGACTGAAATTTTGAACCGAACCTTTTATTAAATCACTGAAAAAGATTGTTCTCGTTCCATGAGTCATGCCTCATTTATCTTCATCTACCTCAAATCTAAGTTTTTGTTTGCCACTGGGGTAGATTGTTCTCATTCCATGATCATGCTACTTCTAGGTGTTCCAGTTATCTCCATCTAACTCAACCCTCTAAGTTTCTGTTCACAACTAATTTTTTTGTCAGTCACTGGATCCAAGAACGCTTTTTTCCACTTTGCCATCTGTCCTTATTAACTAAGACATCCAGAAGTGGTATGACTCATGGAACGAGAACAATCTTCCCTAGTGATCGTAATAAAAGATTCGGTTCAAAATTTCAATCACCTGAAGAAGGTTGAAGAGTCAAACAACCAGAACTTTGTGAATATGACGAGCAAGATAAGAACAACAGTCCGAACAATGTAAATAATGTAAATACCTCATCTCAGAAATATCGACAAAAATTTGCTATTAATTGATAATTTTTTATGAAATGCCTAGGCTGCTTATTAAAAAGTAAAAAAAAAAAAACAGGACGGTGGGAATTTTAATATAAATTTAATAAATAAGGAAAAATGTCGTGTCATAATGGGAAAGTATTTGAAAAATAATAAGTTTGCTGTAGTAAATATGCTGAAGTCAGGTAATTGAAAAAACATTTTTAGCATAAATGAGTACTGGATGGCTATGTGATGTCTGTTTTTCAATATGGCATTGAATGCTGGACAATATCATCAAAGATGAAGGAAAAACTTGAAGCAACTGAAATGTGGTTCTACAGAAGGATGCTTCGTATATCAAGAAGCGAGCATGTGAACAATGATGAGGTTTTGGAAAGGATGGAAACGAAAAGGAAATTAATACTAATCATCAAGAAAAGACATCTAAAGTTCCTAGGACATGCAATGAGGAAGAAGCGCCTGGAGAACCTGATACTAACAGGCTAGATAGAGGGAAAAAGATACAGAGCAAAGCAGCGGATAACATATTTGAAGGGCCTGAGCAGGCGGTTGACAGAACAGGAGTTACGTGCTGTAACAGGAGAAAGCATGATAAGAGCCAACAAGGATAGGAAGACATGGAAAGCCAGCCATGATCACCTACGTCCTGAAAGGACAAAGCACATAGAAGAAGAAGAAGAAGAAGAAGAAGAAGAAGAAGAAGAAAAAGAAGAAAAAGAAGAAGAAGAAGCAATTGATTTGGCGCAGAAGTGTAGGTTGTAAACAATTTAGGAATTATTTAGCAAATGGCGAACAAGTTAGAGTTTGAACTTTATTTTATTTTCTGTTATTTCCTAGTCATTTCCATTGAAAACTTTACCTTATTCAATTCGATAAAGCAAGCAACCAGAAAATGTTGAAAGGCCTTCCATGCTGACATTAATGGTTTCTTTTACCCGCTATATCTAATCGATAAATTGATCTATTGATAATTATCCGTATTTGACACGAAAAAACATTTTGATCAATTGCTGAACATATATTGAATCAGTTCTTATGTTTTAGACTGGGGATAGAGACATGGTAGGGGTTAATGCTAATTCGGAAAAAAAGTAGTGTTCCTTATATACTAGGAAGGCATAAAATATTGCGCAGAGAGTGCACTATATTATATTTTACATTGTATTCTTGTGTAGAGGGCACTATATAATTTATACTGGATTAATGTAAAGCACTATATAATATTCTATAAAGCATGCATGTACTATATCATAATTTATAATGGGTTTATGTATAGAGAGCACTATATATTTTATAATGCATTTATGTGTTATATTATAACTTATAACGGGTTTATGTTTAGAGAGCACTATATAATATTTTATAGTACACTGATACGTACATTGCACCATATAATATATAGCGGGTTAATGTACCAAAAACACAGAGTATAATGTATTGAGTGCAGTATAATATAATCTATAACGGCTTAATCTGTAGATGGAACTATATAATATTTTATAATGCATTTATGCCCTATATTATAATTTATAATAGATTTATGTGTAGAGAGCATGATATAACATTTTATAATACACTGAAGCACAATGGGCTATATATTATAATTTACAACCTGTAATGCATAGTGAGCACTATATAATTTTAAATAATGTATGGATCTACATAGTTCCCTATAATTTTAACGGGTTAATGCATAAAGTACACTATATCGAATTTCATAATGTATCAGAGCGCACTATATCATATTTGATATAGCGCACAGAAAGTTATGGGTGGATAAAAAAAAACAGTGTTCGATACACAGCTAAAATAGATACCTCCACGCATTTTGGATAACTAACTTTTAAATTGAAGTTTTAAAAATTGTTTCTTGAAACTTTTATTTTGGTTTTGATTGAAAGCTAAATGATTACATTTACTATTTCCAGCAGGCAAATTACTCTGGTATATTTCAAACAAATATCTTTTTAATTTTTCAATTTTTCGTCCATTTTGGAGCGATCGACACATTTGTAAAAAAAGTCATTTTCATTTTTAAAAATCTTGCAAAAATAAAATGTACATCTGTGACACATCAGTTTATAAAAACTAGCAAATTTAATGTTAAATTAATGTGATTTTCACAACTATTACTTATTTATAGCATAGAATTTAGAATAAATCTATTTCTTAAACATATAGGTCAACTTTCTGACCTTTTTACCGTATGTGTTGACTGACTTATGGATGCCAGATAAGGTAAAAGTGTATGGCGATCACAAATGACATAATTGTACAATTTTTTCCAGTAAGTGGAAGAAACTCCGAAACACATGAACTTTTAATTTACACATAGAAATAATCATAGAAAAAACTCCAATACATAAAAAAACTTTTTATTTTTTGATTAGTAAATATAATATTCGCTTACAAACTTTATAGGCTAACCTTAACAAATCATTGAAAGATTTAAAAATATTTTTGAAATTATTGTAATTAAAAGAAAATGAAAACAATTCTTTTAAAATTTCATTATTAATCGATTTTTTTCTTTGGACTATAATTTCCTTAATTTATATTATTTATTCAAGCAATTAAATGATTATAAAATTAAATAATGTCATAGTTATACAGCATTTTTTGTTTCACTACTGGTAGCAGATTTTCAAAAATAGAGGCAATTTTTTTCAAAAAAATAACCGATGATTTACATGCCTCAATGACTAATAAAACCTATTTCCCCCCCCCCCCCCCCAAAAAAAAAAAATAAAATAAAAATTAATTTCTTCAAATTTCGTGAATTTACATGGAGTGGGAGGGTTAACAGATGTAAAATACTATATATATATATATATATATATATATATATATATATACTAAGATATTTTAAAAATAATTTTATTTTATTTTGAACAAGTATGAAAACTTCATTGAAATACGACAATTTTTGATTTTTGCAAGAAGCTCTAAATTAATATGTTTGTCACCGGAAAAACTGAGTTATGTAATAATACATTTTCAGTTGAAAACTCTCGTAATGATTTGGTTACCCGCTAACTCAAATCAAAACAAGATTTTTTACCAAAATGTTGAACGAGTCAGAAGGGATTAAAATATTTTTAAAATGTTTTCATCTTTCCTCTTTATAATAATATTATCATTTTGAAGGAAAAGGTTTCTTTTATTAAGTTTGGGCTTTTTTTTAAATCATACTATGCTGTTTCTTAGCGATTTAATGGAGGTACCTAAGCTAAAATATTCATTGCACAATTATATTGTTATACGTTACCGAACTTATGATAATATTTTATATCAGATAATTGATTATATATTTCTATTATTGCGGATAGATAAATAGACTGCTACATCATTTCACTGTTTTCCATATTAAATTTTTGCATGTGCTGTTGGTAATGATAAATTTAGATATTTGGATTTTTTATTAATATATGATAAATCCTAAGTGTTTGTTTGGTCTGTTGAGTAATGTGTACCGGTATATTATGTTTTTAATTTTTTTTTAACCTGTTTATAATTAGTGTACATTTGGTTACAATAGAATAAGTTCCTGGGCATTTCAATTTTGCTTGAATCGGTGTTCTGTTGCGTTATTATTTCTAAATGTCTTTTAGGTTAAGATATTGTTATATCCCCGAGGTGGTAGGACAATACTCAGAAGAAGAGTGCTGAGTAACTGATGCCTAATATCCCTGCTAAGTGATAGTAATACAAATAAAAGAAACACCAAAAGACCGAACAACAAATAGTAGAAGTAAAGAAGAGGTTAAATCGTTCGAGGCTTAGAGAACACAGTACGATAACAATCGTCAATGACACTCTGATATTAGTCTTTATTTTTAGAGCTACCTCGGTACACAGTCTATTCCATTTTTGAAAGATTTAGAGTGGTTTTAGCTGCTCTACAACAATTACCTTCAAGTCCATATGATGTAATACATGTGCATACATGTTAAATCTGATATAAAAATAAAGTACAATAAGTAAAGAGATAAAATAAATAAGACGAGCGCATTCTTTTTGTGCGACATTATATTACAAATAACCGTTAAACATGTCGTAAAAGTTATCAAAGATGAAGTCAAAGGAATTCTAAGACAACGAATTGGTTTTCAATAATGACTGAGATAGCCGAAAGTACTCGAACAAAAAAGCTAAATATGGACTTCGGAAAATTTATCCAGAACTTTGAGGACAGAACTCAGTCAGTCAATCAGTTGTGCCATACGTGATACCTGCTTAGACAATCATGTCTCTTTCGAAACATGACTGACTGGGCAGAAGATTTTCCAGCAGTGTGTTTTCATTACCATCTGCGATAGACTGGTTGCCAAATAAGGCTGCCTAACTCAATCTGTCCTATATTTGACTCATATCTGGAGGAAAGAGATGAATTATTACCTTTCCCAATATATTTGTGTGTAAGTAGATGCAACGAATTCGGCTGGAATTCGAAATCAGCTCTCCGATTTCTCGTTTCGAGCCGATATCCACTGCACCACAACAGCCCGTCTAAAAACTGAAAAAAATTAAAATGAATACTTTCTGCCTAAATATACCTTATATATCGTCTCTCTCTCTCTCTCTCTATATATATATATATATATATATATATAGAGAGAGAGAGAGAGAGAGAGAGTGTGTGTGTGTGTGTGTGTGTGTGTGTGTGTGTTTATAGAATGCATAGTGACTATAAGTTTCACACTTCGGCACGAGAATTGCGCTGAGGCAAAAATCTGACAACCACCATATTGTGCAGATTTCACACGTTTTACATCTGTAAGCGGCGTCTCCATATTGAACATTATATTCCTCTATATATATATATATATATGCCTGTGTGTGTATGTGTGTGTGTTATTTGTGTCAGAAATCTTTATTGGTTTAGAATTTTCGATCATGAAGTCAACATCTTATAGCTTAGTTACTTAATTTCGTAAAAAAAAAAAAACCTTCATTCTACGATATAACCTATGTGTTAAATAAACGAGATGGCCTAAAATGCTATATAAAACTGAGAATATATATCGATTTCGTAAACGTTTACATCATGATTAACTGGCATTCACTTTCATAAGTGTCTGTATACTCAAATGTGTTTCTATTTTTGCAGATAGTAAAATAAATTACTTCAGCGACAATGTTGCAAAGGGCACTCTTTATTAGCTTGCCTTTTGCCATAGATCGAATTTGCCCTTGGCCCCTGAATTTTTTATTTATTTATTTTTTCTGTGGTGACGAGGTATTTCACCAAAAGCAGATACTAAAGAACATATTTTCGCCGTCTTCCGAATTGCACAATCACTTGAATTGGTCAGCCAATTCCTGTTTATAGCTTGTTGGTTGATTACAAGATGGCGCCTGTTGTACTGGGCAAACGTGATGGCTTTGAATGACACTCAATTGACTGACGAGCAATTTTGACCTTTGGTTGTACTAAGATTTAAAGTCAACATGGATACTAAATCTCTTGGTATATTTACTGTTCAGTAGAATCTTAACCATTAACGCTATATTTCCCTCATTTCTGTTACTGTAGGCTTAACCTTTTCACATACGTTAGCTTTCGCCGCATTTTTTTTTTAATCATTTCACCCCGAGCAAGGCGGAAACGCCACTGATGTGCAGGGGGTTACATAAATGTAAAAAGATTAATTAGAAAAGAGTGAGGAGTACAAACTAGTTAGAAAGGAACAATAGAAAGCAGGTGCGATGACAGATACATAGGTGGAGAGAAAGGGAACGTTATACAGGGGTGGGGAGAGAGCTAGAGTCCAGTGGTTAGTAGATGAGTATTGACTTTGCATTTAAATTTCTGGAGGTTGTAGCCGTCAGGAAAACAAGAATACAGGAGTGAGTTCCACAGGCGGGAAGTGCGAGAGAAGAAGCTGCAGGAGTAGAATTGTCGTCTGCATTTGGCTAACCTGACTGTGAATGGGTGGGACCCAGTTGCCAGTCTGGTTGCACGAGTAGACACCTGTTGAGGAGGCATCAGTGACTTAAGCTCGTCCAAGCAGAAGCCATGAAAGTATTTATAGAACAGACAAAGGGAGGCCACATTTCTTGCAGAAAAGAAAAAATATTACTCGCAATATATTTTTGAAATGAAAAACTATTAACAGCAATAACAGCTTTCCCTGACGATCCGTTTAGGTGAAACCCAGGTACGTTCATCTGGCTCATTAGGTGTTATCTATTTATTTCGCTCTACCACTGTATTGAGCACTTTCTGTTAGATGATTACTCTTATCGGGTTTATTTTTTTTTTGGGGGGGGGTCTTAGTGGTGATCTCGGTCGGAACACTTTTAACTGACATTGATGTACTAAACTCTTTCTTTTTTAAAACCATTTTTATCCTTCCGTCGAAAGTTTTCGAGAAAGTTTTTTTTTAAATTTAGCTAACAGTAACTTTTCCCTTTTACCTACCACTACTAACCTAATGGTCAATCCACATGCGTCCCACTACCATAAGAGAAATTAATATTAAGATTCCTGTAGCTTAATACTATAACATCCCACCTCTTCCTTTACTAACCCCATCTGGCATTAGAATCTTTTTTCATTCTTTGATTAAACGGGTTTGACAATGCATGTCATAAACTGACATGTTCAAAATGGATATTTCTACTGTAAATTTTATATATATATATATATATATATATATATTCAGGAATTGCTCAATGAGAGTTCATTAATTTATCCTTCTGTTTTCACGTTTTTCTCTGTCGCTACTCTAGTACAGCACTTAAATGAAAAAGATCTTGACAACAAATTTGTATAATGTTTGTTTAACACCTTGGTTTTACAGAATCTATTATTAGCAAAAATGTGTGTCAAAGTCATTGACCAGCTTATGTTTAAACACTAATGGGAAACTAGATAAATAGTCGAAAATAAAAAACTAAAATTAAGGAGGAAAAACCACAAAGAAAGAACATTCATTGACCTTTTCCCCAAAATTTCATAGACAACCAATGATACCTCTTCACACTTCTTTAATAAGTGGTCTTAACGAATTAAAAATAACACAAAATTCTTCGTAGAATAAGCGGATCCAAATCAAATATTTTCTTTTGTGACACGATAACTAGGTGTTTTGTAAAATATGTATTTTATTATAATAGATTAAAATAGAAAATGGTTAAGAATAGAAAATAGTTTAAAAACATATTTAACAAAAGTGAAAAAGAAGAGGAAAAAATAAATAAATAAACGCTTTTTCTTTTATGAGGAAAATTGTGGAAGAGACAACGGTATCCGATTACCGTTTTAAATCCTACCACTCTTCCGGTAAATATTTGACTCAGTGATTTAATGTGATAAAGAGATAAAGTTCAGGAGTCAAAGGCTGTCTTTTACTGTATCTTGACCACACATTAAGAATTTTCCGGCGGAAGCTTTATTAAGATAAGAAAAGATAACTGAAATTTCAGACTTACAGTCGCCAATGTTTATCACCGGTGGTCTAAAGCATTTCCGGATTTCCGGATTCATTTTAAATAAATAGTAGAGTAGAGTAGAGTAGAGTGAGAGAGTCAGTTAAGTGAGTCAGACAGTTGAGTGAGTAGAATCTCCGTTCGTCTTGTTTCGGTCAGTTCGGATTTGTTGATCTCCATTAATTAGAGTTAGAGCTGTGTGTCACATTCGCCTGCCCCAACCGAAAAACTAACTCTACACGAAATAAAGCATCCTTTCAACTCATCCAAATTGTGGAAGTTCGTTCCTTATAGTTCAATTTTGTACCCGTAGCTTGAGGCTCCGACATTTTCAACAAACTCCCGGCAAACATCACAGCGAGGAGAACGGCCGCCGGAGAAATTGTTCGGACGGACTGTTGGGGTGTTACACTTTTTATTACTGATATTCTTTAAGATACACTGTTTAGCCCAGAATACCAATACAACAGATAATATAATGGTATATATTCAAAAGAATACCTTTCTTGTATATGCTAAACGCATTACACATGGTCTAGTCACTAGATTTACGTATACTTAAGATTAAATTCCTACACTCATTTTCGATATCTAAATTTAAATTGAAGTCTTAAGAATAAAATTAGTTTTCTTGAAGCTTTAATTTTTAGCTTTAATTGAAAGCCAAAAGATTAAATTTACTAATTTCAGTAAGCAAAATGCACTGGTGTATTTCAAACAAAATTATATTGATCAGAATCTGACATTTCTTTGGTTTAAAAAAAATTCAATTTTTCCACCATTTTTCACAGATTGATTCATTTTGTAAGCAAAAGCCAATTCTTGGTTTTAAAAAAATTGCATAAATAAAATACACCTCTCTGACTCATTATTTAATTCAAATTACCGCATTTAAACGTACTTTAATCTGACTTGAAACAAGAATTTTTGCTTACTGTCTGAAATATACTATAAAAGCGTTTCTTAATTATGGTATCCTTGTTATCGGAGTTACCATCGCCTCATCAGAAGGGATAAATGACATGACATACAGTAGCAGTCAAAAAAATTTTAAGTACGAAGGACGAATTTTAAAATAATCTTATTCGTACACTTCGAGTTTTTATTTTTGTCTATATGATAAGATTAAAAAATGAACACAATATTTTCAACAATTATCCAATATTTTATAGAATTTTAGTTAGTTTAGTTTATAGCTTTACGGTTGAAGATGTTTTATGAAAAATAGAAATTAAGATAATGTAAAAAAAATTTAAAAGAAACTTTTATAATTTAATAACCTAATAAAATTAATTACATAACGGCAGAGGTAACTCAATAATTTATGGAATGCTATGGCATTTATGAATTTTTATTTTTAATATCTATTTTTCATATTCTTTTTAGTTTCCGCCACAAATTTTGAATTTCACATTTTTTTAACAAGATTAGAAATTAAAATATAAAACTTGCTTTAAATTTTAATGGGATGATTTACAAAGCCATTTGCATGTTAAAACGTAGGCACAGGAAACACTGAAGCGAGAGGAAAGAATTGTATCCTGCTGAAAATGTTTATATAGGATTTTTTTTCATGTATGGTGCGTAATCTTTGAAACACGTGAACTTTTAATGACATATATCATGTACGGCTACCCGTAACAAGAAAATACGGGTAATCAGCATGCACACAATTAAAATATTTTAATTATTTTAAAAACCCATTGACTCAATTATTTGTATTAAGCTTTTAAATTTTCGATCAGTAAATGTAGTCTTCATGCATTAATTTAACTAGCTTTAAGGATGAAAGAGGAAAGCTTTAAAAAATTTTGAAACTTTATAAATTGTTATAACAAAATAATAAAAAATGAAATCAATTCTTGTAAAAATGCATTATTCATTGAAAAACAATCTTTTCAGACTAGGCTATCGTTATATTGTGTATAAAAGCAATTAAAAGTTTATCTAAATAAAAAATGGGATAGTTATATTGCAATTTTGTTTCCGCAGTTCGGGGCAGATTACATAAACTTAAACTAATTTTGAAAAAAAAAACAGTTGTTTAGCATTTCCCAATGACTCAAGAATTTAATTAATATTAGTTTTATGGGGAAATGTCTAGATATTTCCGGAAATTAATTGGTGGTGGTTGGTAAAATATGTAAAAAATATTTTTATCAAGATTTTTTTTAAAATAATTACTTCAGTCAATTATGAATAAGTTCTCAAATTTTCATCCAAATCCAACCATTATTTGATTTTTGCATGGATTTTCAAATGAATGTGTCTTTCATCGGGGAAACAAGTGCCTTGCGTAATATTACGTTTGACGTTATAAAACCTTGTAAAGATTACGTCACTCACGGAAGAAAGAAAAACAAAATTTTCTAGCAAAATTTCGAAGGTGTTAGAAAAAATTTAAGAAATTTAAAATACTTTTTGCCGATAAAACTATTTTTATTTAGTTTGCAAACTTTTTCCTTCATACTATGCTATTTTTTCAGCTATAGTTTGGTGACACCTACTTAAGATCTAGGTGCTTTTGATCATAAAACTTATAAAATGCGGACAGCTAACCTAACTAAAGTGATCAGTCAAGAAATAAATAATCAGTGTCAAAAGCCAGATGAAAACAAAATAACTCAGGTTCAATGTCTCGCCTTTCCCTGGAGTTGTTCAATCGAAATAATTTATTTAATAGATGACGAAACTTAATTTACTGTCCAACACCTCTTTCCCCATCTATACTACATCCAAACAAATAAATAAATCTCAATCAAAGTTACATTTTCGACGTCTCCGTTATGAAGTTTTCGAAGATCACCAGCCGTTCCTCGAAATTTTCATATCAATCACACTTTTACTATTACCAGCCGTTTTATAACCGCTCAAATTATCTTATTTCATCTTTCTTTGGTGCTATTCATAATAATGCCATTATGTTATAGGAATATGAAGTTTTGTCAAAAATAATCTGGATGCACTTCCTCAATTTAAGATCAAAGTGAACTTAACACGATTTTTTTTCATGTGTAATTCTCCATTCAATTTTTGGTTAAGATTCTTTGCATTATTTTTTGTTCAGTCTTTAAAAGTATAACCGACATGTTCCACTGTCTCACCCTGCATTTTACGTCTAGTTAATTGCTTTTATGACGGTAAGCAGTCTCGCTTCTATTTCGTTGACACTTTACTTTTTTAAATATTTTTTTACTACTTCCGTGTTGCTCTTTAAACTATCTTGCAATCTATTTCTTTTATTCTTTTGCTTGCTTCCGCAGTGAAACTTTAGAAGTGTTACGAATATTAAATCATGAATGAAAAGCTTATTTTCGCTTTTTTGGAAAAAGAATCATCAAGCTATTACGGGCGTATATCAAAGAAACTTAGTAATGAACACATAATAATAATAAAAACATTGAGAGAGGACATGATTTTAAAAATGACAAGACACGGGATTTATAATTTTTAAAATTTTTATTACTTCACCCCATGTAAGACAATAAAGACACTAGGGCACAAAGTGGTTGTTGATTGTTAGAGAATATAAAGAAAAATCTACTTTTAAAGATAGAGGAAAGTAAAAGAACAATAATTAAGTAGACGGAAATAATGATTGGCATTGAATTTATTTTTTTAAGGGCAAGGCTGACAAGAAATTAAGAAGCCAGAAAAAAGTTCTAGAAGCGAGAAGTGCGAGTAAAGAAACACTCAGCATAAAGCTTACACTTATAACACGACCCCTTACTAAGTCCAGCCACCTTTCCTGACATTCGGTCGATTTTTTCCACGTTTTAATGTTGATCTCGAATTAGCTGAAATAGGATTACTTGTCCCTTGACAACTTTGGCGCAGACACGCGAGAGATTGGTATATAATGAAAACCAGAATAATATGGTGTATATATATATATCGAATGAATAAAAAATTACAAGCAAGTCAAAATTAATTGACGAAAAAGAATTATCAGTTGGCTAATGTTTCAGCAGCACGATAATATTCATTATTTATACTCCTACGGGACGATGGGTTATTCAACTTTCAGCTTGTTGAATTTAGACTGGCCGTCTATTGCAATATCTCTCTTGTTTCAGACTATTTCAACTTGTCTGCTTCAATTCATCGCTGGTTCCGTCTTCTTTCTAACAGCAGGACCCAACCAGTTTCGTCCTATCTTCTCATTCCAAATACGGGGACCGAAATAACTAAATCCTTTTTTCCACTCCAGTTTAATTAAAATGACTCAAAACAAGTGAGGGTTTGAAGTTAGTTATGGGGTTTCTATTACCCACTTCCTATATATGACTTAATATCTTGACATGTAAGTAATATCACTTAAACATTTCGACTTTCAAAGGAAGGGGAGAAAAACACTATCTGTTATAATTTGCCTGTTCGTATCAGCTGTCACGGTAATCAGTACACAGGAAATCCTCGAGGTTATATTTTGACCTAAGGTTACATATCGTCAAAACCCATTGACAAATATTTTGATAAATTCGCATACTTCTTCCAACAAAAGCAATTCTGTAACCAGTGAACTCTGAATCTGTATTTTGCACTTTTTATCATTTCGGTTACTTTACGTGACAAAAATAATTGTGTTCTACAATTTTTTGAGAAAACTTTTCTCATCTTAAAAATAACTTAAAATTATAACCAGCAATCTAAAAATAGGGTTACACAGATACATCTAGCCATCTCAAGTTTAAAGTAATATGGCCTTGCTGTAAATCTGGTCAACTAGTTTTGTGCTACACGTGATACATACTTGGGTCACCATGTCCCGAAAGAGACAGGATTGATTGGGCAGATGCTTTTCCCTTAGTAGGTTGCCATTTCTTTCTGCAGTAGACTGGTCGCCAACTAAGGGTATAGAAACTAATCTGTGCTGTTATTTAACCCATAGATAAAGAAAGAGACGGTTAATATATAATAATATATTAATGCAATAAATTTGACTGCAATTCCGACTCGGCTCTCCGATTTATCGTTCCTAGTCGATAGCCACTGCACCACAACGCACATGCGATCAGACGTTTAAACAGTAGTAAATGGTTATGGCATCAGCATAGATACCGAGGTGAGAAATGATGACACTATAAAGATCATTAATGAGAATTACAAACGAAAAAAGAATATCTGCATTCATGCAAAATATTTCAAGATAAGTGGCCATTCATAACACCTGGATAAGAAAGACGAAACCTGTTCAAAATTTCGTCCAAATGTACCATAATATTTGAAGTTGTTAAACTTTGACAATGTTTAGTAATATTTTCACAACAAATCTGTCTTTTACAAGTTATGCTCAAAAATTGTATAGAAGTATAAAAATATGCGATGTCTGTTCTTCAGTATGGCAGCAAATGCTGGACAATATTATCAAAGATGAAGGAAAAGATTGTTCTAAAGATGGATGCTGCGGATCGAGCATAGAAGCAATTATGAGGTTTTAGAAAGAATCTAAACGAAAAAGTAATTAATACCGGAAAAGACAGCTGAAGTTCTTGGGACATGTGATGAGGAAGGAAGACTTAGAGAATCTGATACTTACAAGTCAGATAGAGGGAAAGCGAGATAGGGAAAAACAGCGGATAACATATTTGAAGGGTCTGATCAAGTGGATGGCAGAACGGGGTTTGGGTGGAGTAATAGGAGAAAGTGTGCTAAGAGTTACCAGGAATAGGGAGACGTAGAAGTCCATGATCGCCACATAAAAAATACAAGAAGATAGTTGTGCATTATTGTCTCTTGTGTTATCCCAACGCTCACTGAGAGAGGCGGTAATGGTTATGTTTCAAATTACTCCATAGGCTATTCAGTAGAAATAATTGCGGATGCGTATTTGAAGCTATTTTATAATGTCGTTTGTTTCTTTTTACGCGTTCGTGCGTGCATTGGGAGTTGGATAATTTGTTTATTATTTACTGATTTTTTTTAAAATTAATTTTTGTCTGTTTAAATTTTAATTTGTTTTCTTTTCTCCAAACAATGTCATATACTTTTAGTATTTTTTTCTAAAGTTTGTTACATTGAAAAGAGAGAAGAGTCAGGCAGTTAAATGCCATACGTGATACACGCTTGGGCGATCATGTCTCGAACGAGACATGACTGACTGGGCAGAAGATTATCCCGCAGTAGGTTGCCATTGCTTTCTGCGGTAGACTGGTTGCCGACCAAGGCTATAGAACCCAATCTGTCCTGTTATTTAACCCATAACTGGAAGGAATAGACGGATTAATACCTTTCCCAAGGATATTTGCGCGTAAGTGAATGCAATGAATTCGGCTGGAATTCGAACTCGGCTCCCCGATTTCTCGTTCCGAGCCGATCCGAGAGAACAGTAGCTTGCCGAATTTTCAATTTAAAGATAAGAGGCTTTTTACAAAGAGTAGTTGCCATTTATATATATACTAGCAATATATAACCTGGCGTTGCTCAGGGTGTTTTAATAGTTATGTTGAAATATTAAGGTCAAGAGCTTATACAAAAAGCTCCAGTATGAGGTTGTCGTGGCGCGTATGCTAAAAAAAAATAATCGAAGTAAGAATTGGTTTTCTTTGTATTTGTAAAATGAGATTCACGCTTGGTCAGTATTGTCCATAAACGGGAATAATGTACGTAAAGTTAGAAGAACGGAGGCAGGCGTTAACGGAGCCTGTAATGTGATGTGATGACGTTGCGACGCAGAAGTGGATGCATTGCCACTGATACGTCGGTGGGGTTGGCACCTTGCGTGAAATTGTGATGACATATGATAAAGTAGAAGTTACAAAAATATCCGATTTTTGTTGGAATATAACTAAGCGTTTCAGAAAAATAAACGATCGCAAAAAGCAACATTTTTCATTAATTTTTACCGCAACCTTTTGTGTCAATTGAGATTTTTGTTTACATAGCAAGGCATCAGACCTTGATATCCCAGTGACTCGATTTTGGTTGAGTTCGAAGAAGCGTCTTGGAGAAATATAAAAAGTGCGCAAAAGACCACGCAAAATTATGTTTGTTGTTGATTTTGACGAACCCTGTATATTTCTTCAAAATTTTTTTGTGAACATCAAGGGTTCACACTTTAATCTACATGTTACCCGAGTTTAGTTAAATTCGCATAATTCGTCTGGGAGTAGAAGGGTTCGAAATTTCTAAGCGGTTCAGTGAATTCTGCCATAACCTGTAAATCGATTCGAAGTATTTTTTGCGTAAATCAAAGGTTCATCTGATGATCAACAAGTGACCCAATTTTGGTTGAAATAAAAACCAAGCGTTTCGGAAGAGTAGGGTTCGTTATAATGGAAACACACAGAGACATATATATATATATATATATATATATATATATATATATATATAAAGCATAACCTATGAATCAACCTCATTTCCCACCAAGTTATGGGTTAATAAGTAGCACTTCTCTCATCCCAAAATACGATTATAACAATCTACATGGATTTCTGGATTCAAATAAACTTCAAATGTTGATAACCAGTAAAAAAAGCAATTTATGATTAAGTTATTCGTTTCGTCATTGACACGCGGCTGTTGTTTCCATCAGAAGAACTGACAGTTAACATTCTCTAGAATTCTGACACTCTCTTGTAATCAGTACTATAGATAACAGGATGTAATGAGTAAATTGTCGAAATTTATATTTATAATTTTGTGCATACGCGTTATTTTTGTTTTATTAACTTCACAGTATAATAGCGTGAGACGGGCACCGTTTGTGAGAAATAAAAAACAACATGGTGTAATTCTGTCTGACAGAAATTTTGAAATAACTTGATGTACTGAAAACATCCATTCGATTGTCAATGCAGAGAATTCGGAACAAGTCCTGATGTAATGAATATATAAAAATCTTGGTTCCCCCTCACTAGAATGTGATTGGCTGGTATCAGCCATAAATGTAGACTAAGGCGAGAACGTCCAGAGATCTACCATAAGAGGTCTGTTGGTTTTCCATGAGAGATCTGCCACTAGAGGTCTACAGGTATTCGACTAGAGATCTACGTATATTGACTACGCCTACGTCTCAGGATACTGCACGCTACGAGTACCGTCCATTACGTTTACGTACTAGATTGATCTACATTTACATTTGTCTAAACCACTTAAGTACCCCGAATGATATATATATATATATATATATATATATATATATCCATTTCCGGGACATATCAAGTCTAATGGTGATTATGAAGATGCTTAGTGTGATAACTAGTGATGATGACGTTATACATTCATTTTTCTTCCCATAGGACTTCAGACTCAACACGTAGACCTACATCAAGTGCCTTGAAGACGTACTACTGCAGTGGGGAAAGAGGGTGGCTGATGGAAGAAGGTATGTCAAGCAGAATGACTGCACCATACCTCACAAGTACACGCACCCCCACTAATGGCTGTTAGATAATTTTCGGGGCCGCATGACCCCTCATATCTAAACTATCTAACTCCCTAGATTGCAATCCTCTTCATTATTATTCATGGGGCGCTATTGAGTAAGAGACCAACGAACCTCTTTGTAAAACTGAAGAAGGCAAAGATTATGAAGCATTCACCATCTTAAACAAAGAGTCCACCAAGAAGAGTTTCAGAAGATTCCAAAATAGTCTGGAGGCCGGGTTTCAAGCCGATGGCGTTTCTATTTAATAAATTTACTCTGTTGTATTTCAAGATATTTTGTGTAATGCTGGTAAATATACATGACGGTAATAATGACGGTAATTCAACCATTGAAACCTGTATACTAAGAGTTGCTGATTTAGCCTGCAGCTGGTCAGAAACCTGTTAACATTTCTTGGTAGAATTCTACACTAGTGACACACACTCGGAGGTATCACACTTAGAAATGGAACTGTAGTTTCGTGCGAGAGGCAACGATGTAAGATGTTGCCGCTGGGTGTTAGATTAAATATAATATACTGTTGTTAATTTTGTTAAAACAAGGGATTAACTGTTAAATATAAAAAAATATTTGGTTCTATTGAATACTTTTAAAATTAACCTTTGCAAAAGAAATACAAACACACACACGTATATTTAGATATAGAATGATAGACAGATATGCGAATGCACGCGCACAGACACATATATATATCTACTTACTAAGCGTAATTTAAATGTGGCACAAGGCTAAACGTGCAGAGCATTTAGTGAAGATTGAACTCACTATTTAATCGTAGTTGATCAAGCAAGACAACACACACACAACAACGTATGCTCTCGTACGCCGATTGAGCACTATGGAGAAAAGGTAAACTTTAAAAATAACAGTAGCTAATCACGTATTTAAGCATCGTTCATTCAGTAATAAATTTGAACACTCATTTGAGCGCCCATAACTCAGAGGTAGAAGTGTCGTCTGATGTCAATTCAGTGGGGCTTCAATCCTGGCTAGAAGCAATCGGATGTCTAACCATTCTGATGAGCAGCGAAACGGGGCTGTCTGCGGATGTCTTTATATATTAAGAAAGAATATATTTATTTTAATCCGAAATTTTTATTATATCAGCCGTTGATATAGTGAATACTCCGTCTTTGAAATAGATACCTCATTTTTTTATTTATCAAACAATGTGTATTACGTCTATCGCGCTGCATAAATGTTGAACCCATAAAAAGTGTGACACATGTTGGATTACGACTGGGGAAGGATTTTTGTTTTCGGAGATTTTTCGAATGAGCAGGTCGATAGGCATTATACACATTGTTTAATAAATAAAAATGGGACTTTCCTTTCAAACACATTAAGTATCCAATATGAAAGTGATATATATATATATATATATATATATATATATATATATATATATATATATATTTATTTGATACTTAATACAGCAATATTTATGATAATGTTTTTTTTAAATGTGTACACTGAATGGCAACCTACTGCGGGATAATCTTCTGCCCAGTTAGTCATGTCTCTTTCGAGACATGATCGCCCAAGCGTGTATCACGTATGGCACTTAACTGACTGACACTGATTTTACTGCTTGCTGAGGTACTAACATTTTGTACTAAAACACAACAGCTCTTGTGTTGCAGTAAAATATATTTCATGATAAAACACTTATAATACATATATATAATACCGGCCATAATTATTAAGACATCCCAAAATTTTACATGAAATTATGTATTTCATGCTATTTTTAGTATTTATTGCCAAGTAAATAATTCTAAATCTGTCTCATTTTCCTTTGATATGTCATGTGAGTGTCAGATATTTTAGGGTGGCCTTCCTCTTTATGCATCTCAAAAGTTTCAACTGATGTGTAGTTATAAATATCTTTTTTGTTTCCATTTTTCCTAAAGCTCTTCCATTTTATTCTCAGCATCCTGATGTAGAATTGCATTCTTCAATAGATTGGCTGATGTGGATTATGTCGTTTATTATTGCAAAATATCATGTGAAATCATTATTCTTCTTCCATGTATAAAATTGTTTCGTCACTACCAAGTCCAAGAATCGAAATCATGAAAGAAAAATAATTTATTTCACAGGATATTTCGCAAAAGTCAACAAAATAATCCACATCTATGGACACCTGATTATGACCAGAGGGTACTTGATCGAAACGTTGTGTCTTTTATAACACCTGTATCAACCAAGATGAAAACAAAAGTTCGAAGTAATTCCAAAAGTATGGAAAATTACTAATTTCAGAAATAAATACAAATTGCATTCTTGTTGGCTCAAATCTTTTCTTCATCTATAAGGAAATTGTTCAAAGCAGATCAGAATGAATAATGAATATCTTTCTTTTGGATGTCTTTCTTTGTGGGTATGTGGGGTGTGATTTATAGCTATTTATAAACTTATCACAACTGCTAGATAAGCGTTACCAACATGAAATGAATTTTGAATACATATATAGAAAAAAAATTCAATTACAATATAATGCAGTGATAATAAATTGAAGTGGCCACGATTTATCACCCCTCATTATCAAAGATACTAATATTTAATCCTTTCTTTGTAAAATATCTATGAGGCAAAAACGAAATGTTAAAAGATATTTTCTTTCGTTAAAAATAATGTCAGCCGCAATAACATAAAGCCACGTAAAAGCTATTTGGTTTTAATGGAACAAAAAAAACGAAGAAATAGTGAAAGAACTGAATAAAATATGGCTTCCTCTAAGTGCAGGCCATAGTAGCGAAATGCTGTGAGAACCGAAATTAAAGCAATAACGAAATGGTCAGTGAGACGAGATTACTAAGCATTGTCCAATGAAAGTTGTCACTTCATTTTTTATCCTTTTTGCCTTAGGTTATACTAAGGTAAGTTGAATAAATATTATGAAAGAGAAAATAGAATAAGACAAGCAAAAGCAACATATATATGAGAGAAATCGAAAGAAAACATTGAAAGCGTAGCTTAAAGAAAAAAAAGTTCGAGATAAGTAAAAGTATCAAATGTAACACCGGAAAAGATATTAATGTAAATGAAAATATTAAGTAAAACACAACAAATCTATAAAGCAAGAACCGAAAGAATGAAAGAAAAACGAACCTAAGGAACAGGAATTAAACGCAAGATAGACAAACAAATACACAAACAAAAAATGTTCTTGAAAACAGAAAATAAAAGAAAAATAATATGAAACAGAAACGATATTGAAAGCATGAAGAAAATGAATTCTCCAAATATCTCCTGTAAGAAAAAAATGAACTTATAATAGCGAACTTGACATAAAATCAGAAAGAAAGTGAAAAAATGAACATTCAAAATATCAATTGAAACCAAAACAAAATCAAAAAGCAAAAGAAATGAAAAACAGAAATCGAAAGAAAAAGAAACGGAAACAAAAGAAAAATTGAAAGAAAAATTAAATAAAAATAAGAAAGTAACTATGTGAAGGAAAAAGGCAATAAGTGAAGAAAAGTAAATATAAAACGGAAGAAAAAAAGAAAGACCAAAAATACAAAAACAAAAACAAAAAAAACGAAAAGCAAATTTACCAAAATCAAATAAACAATGAATAATCTTCAAAACACGACGAAGGAGGAGAATTTTAGAAACAGGAAGAAAAGCAAGAAAGGAATAATTATATTAAACATTTAAACTTTAAAACTGAAAATTTACATTAATATATAAATAACGAGGGAAATGATTGTGTGTGGTATGAAAAAATAAATGAAAGATAACATGACGTAAAAAAAAAATTGAAAGTTTGTCACTGAAATAAAATCAGGGAGACAAAAGAGCAAATGAAAAATTTTAAAAAAAGAAGGAAGAAAATCAATCTTAGAATAAAGATAAAGACGAAGAAAGAAAAAAATGACTAAATAAATCCTTAAATAGTGAATGTAAAAAAAGAAAGGAAGAAAGAATAAGGAAAGGAAGAACGCAGAAAAAGAAAGGAAGAAAGAAAACGGAAAGGAAGAACGCAGAAAAAGAAAGGAAGAAAGAATAAGGAAAGGAAGAATGCAGAAAAAGAAAGGAAGAAAGAAAACGGAAAGAAAGAAATGAACGATTTTTAGAAGACTGAGAAAGAAGAATGACGAGATAAAAAGAAGAAAAGGTAACAGCAGGATTATAAATAAAGACATCGAATAAAAAAAGAAAAAGAAAAAGATTAACTTACAGATTCAAAAGATCATCAAGAAGGAAAAGAAAAGAAAGAAAGAAGTATAAAAAAGAAAGGAAGAAAGAAAACTTAAGGTGAGGCACTACAAGAAAGAAAAAAGAAAGAGATTAACCTACAGATTCAAAAGATCATAAAGAAGGAAAAGAAAGGAAAGAAAGAACAAAGAGAAGAATAAAAAAGAAAGGAAGAAATAAAACTTAAGGTGAAGCACTACAAGAAAGAAAAAAGAAAAAATGAACTGATGAATTCAAAAGATCATAAAAAGGAAATGAAGCAGAAAATATAAAAAAAGAAAAGAGAACCTAAGGTTTAAAAAGAAGAAAGAAAGAAAAAAAAAGCGGAAGAATAAAACGAAAAAGAAATCAAAATGTCAGGAGCTTGAAAGAGAGAAAGAAAGAAAACCAAATTTGCAGAACTAAAAGAAAGACAGAGAAGAATAGAATAAGTTGAGGAGCAAAAAGAAAGAAATGAATCGATAAGTTCAAAAGCTCAAAAAGAAGGAAGTTAAGCGGAAAGAGAAAGTATCAACGTTAAAACTCGAAAGAGAAAATAGAACGAACCAAATAAGCCCGGACAGGCTGAACGACAGAGGTGAATAAAGTCACGTGTAATATTAAGACGGAAACGATTGCTAATGGAATCCCAACCGACTGTTTCTCTACGGCCTCCTTGATTAAGCATTCAGAATGGCGTTAAATTAGAGCGGTGGTTTTAGCGAGCACCAACTAATGCGCCAATTGACAGCTGTGGTTACCGATATTCTCCTACTTCTAAACCTAGCCCTTTAGGGCACTAACAATAATTCACGTCTTCAATATCCACATTTGCACTCGCAGTAAGAGCCAGATACGTCGCAATAAATTCACACTCACACCAAAGTTCATAATCGCCATTAATCCCTAGCCCTCGAAAACTTTCTAAGAATCGAAAAAAATTAATAAAATCGGAAAATGAAGAACAGTTATTCTTCAGTTATAGAACAGATGGCCAAGAACCATTTAGTTAAATAAGAAATTCTGAAATACGAGCTGTTCCATTTAGATTTGCATAATTCTTATACACACTTTATCACATTTTCGACATATTCCCTTTCATTAATAGCACGTACTCTGAATCCATCAAACAAATTCAAAGTGGAATTAGTAAAATCAAAACACTTCAAATACCGTTGTTTATGGATTAGTGAAAGCAAATTATGTATAGGAGATAAGGAAACTGTACATATAATAGGCTGGGTAGTTTCGCCGAGTACCGCAAGTTGCTGCAAAACCAAAACATTAACCAAAGAATTTGAGCCAAATTCTTAAAAAATAAATTGTTAGATATAGGTGTTATGCGTGGCGCTGAATCCGTTCATAAATGTCTAATCTGTAAATTTTAAACAACATCTATATGTATTAGTGAAGTGTTATTCTGTCAATGAAAAATTGTTCAATTTTATATAACTCACAAAAGATAGATAAACCGTAAAAAATCAATCAGCACTACCCGTTTACCGATGCCCACTTTCTTTCAGTTTGTTACTGGAGATGCAAATTTTCAAGCTTTCTTTTTCATTATTGTTAAGGTGCCTTCATACGAGGAATGGGCTCTTCCTCTTGTTATATATGATTAACTGCTTGACCTCCGAAAGGCAGATGACAACAGTTAAGTACAGGCAGTTAACGATAGCTAGTACGCAGTTAAAGCCAGCTACTAGTAAGCGTAATACGCAGCGTAACTGTATCGTTCGGACTTACTTATTTCTATTTACTTATTATTAACACTTACTTTATAGATATGTTCTTGTTTTACTAATACACTCTTTTTAACCTACCTTCTGTGTTTCGTGTCTTATTTCTGGCCAAACCAGTCACAACAACTTGGTGGCGAAGTTTCGCCACAAATCTCCAAAACAAATTGTCAACGAAGATCCACAACAGTTATGTGGCCTCAAGATTTTAGTGAAGAACCATCCCTGCTATTATTATTCTTTATTCTGCTGTTCATCTTTATTCAGTTTGTGTCGCGAGTGTGAACTTCTCAAGCTTTCGTTGTTCATTTTGTGCTATATATATGAAAACTTATAATGCTTTGCAGTCCATTTTTTTTGTTTCAAATAAAAGTTTTCTGTTACATAATACTCTATTTGAGCATCTCGAGATGGTGTAATGGTTATCAATCTCGTCTCGCTATTATCATTACAATTTAGTAGTAACTTCTTACTTGGGTGTCCCATACTTTCGGCCTTTTGCCACATCTAAGCTGCACTTAAAAAAAATCACCATAATACTTTAATTATATTTTGGAAATAGATTAGTTAATGTGGTGAATTTCAAATGCAGAATTTGCCTGAACCACCAGTTGCACCTGATCAAGACAAGAAAGTTGATTATGTTGAGCATGAGGTAGTTGATCAGTTTTTTCTATCTTAGTGCAGGTGGAGGCGCAGAAACAAGTTCAATATCCCGCGTAAGATCAGGTTGAAAAAAATTAAGGTAACTTTTTGCTTCTTCTAACATCTCTGCTTTCATATAGAAAGAAAGCAAAACTATATACAGCTTGCGTCAGAAATGTTATGTTAAATGGTAGTGATACGTGGCCGCTTAAGCAAGTTGATATCAGCAGAATTGCCCGAACTTACATTCAAACGGTACGGTGGGTATGCAATGTCAGTCTTAGGGACAGAAAATCACCAGAGGAGTTAAGAAATAGACTGGGTATTTTTAATATGACAAATGCTTTGCGTCACACAAGACTTAGATAGTTTGGGCATGTTGAGAGAATAGACAAACAAAACCCGATCGTCAATTGTAGGTTTATTGAGGTCGATTGCTAAAGAGGGATATGTAGACCATGTAGAACATGAACCCAGTTTATCAATGACGATTTAAGGAAGTTGAGATTACAGTAAGAGTTTACACAAAGGCGGACAGCCTTGAAAAGAACCATCAAGAAAACTCTGTCATAGCATGAAAACGGACTTTAAACAATGATAATGGTGATGATACGTGTCTTTTTTTTCCAGTGTACCTTCGGATGAAGTTGCCACGTCTTTCATAACTTTTAGCTACCTAATATCTAAGAACAGTTCATGATGTACAAAATCTGAACCTTGTAGGGGAATTATTATTTTTTTAATCGTTTCACCCCAAGCAAGGCATTCCACTGCCACTATTGCGCTTGGGGCTACATAGGGGAAGGTAAATAGAAAGAGTGGTTAGATATAGGAAATGTCAGAAGGTGGGTGATAGGTAGTTGGGAGGATGGGAAGAGTGTTTGAAAGAATGGAAGCGAGTTATTGTGTTAGGAGGTGTCTATTGACCTTACATTTAAACTCCTGGAGATTGTAGCCGTCGGGTAAGCAGTCATGTGGAAGGGAATTCCAGAGTCGGGAAGTACGAGAAAAGAAACTGTTGGAGTAGAAGTTGCGGTTGCATTTTATCGGTTTCACTGTAAAAGGGTGGGATCTATTTGCTAATCTAGTATCTTGTTCAAATTCGAATCTAGTGGGAACCAGTGATCTAAGTTCATCGGAGCAGAAGCCATGAAAGTATTTATAGAAGAGACATAGGGAAGCCACGTCACGCCGGTGAGAGAGAAACTGCAGGCGGTCTGCCAAGTCAGTAATTCTGAGTAAGTAATTATAAACCCTAACTTTTATATATACATGAATACTCGTTGAAATTAGAAACAATAACATAGAAACAATAAAACGCCTATTATTTTTATCTGGTTGTTATGTAGTGTTGGAGACACAAGAGAGAATAATAATGAGTAAAATTGTGAGTTTAGTGTCAAATGTAGATCAAAAAATGTATCAGAAGCCAACAGAAAAATCAGATGAAGTACAAGAGTTTGTCATATGTATTAGTATAGATGTGTGTAATAAGTGTTCAGATAAATTAGGTGGAAAAAGAAGTTTCTGTCGTTTTCTAAACCTAGAGTTTTATTGAGTTCTAAAAAAATAAATTTTCCTATTATGGTTGGAAAATAGAAAAGGAGACGAAATGTTCGTTGACGCACGTGTTAAAGACCTGTTAAGCAATTGCTAGTGCGATAATGGAAATGAACTGGTGGTTCGATAGTGAAAATGTCACGTGTTTGTGTAGAGAGGAAAAGTGCGGTCGATTCTCTATACTTTCACCCCCATAAAAAAGCAATGATACGCTTAGTATCTTAACAGGACAAACATAAAAAATGTAACATCATTATAAAATAAACCATACACTCAGTTAACTGCCGAACGTGATACACGCTTTGACGATCATGACTCGAAAGAGACATGACTGACTAGGCAGAAGATTTTCTCGCAGAAGGTTGTGATTACATTCTGCGGTAGACTGGTTGCTAACCAATGCGATAGGACCCAATCTATCCTATTTAACTCACAGCCAGATAGATTCATACCATTTTCAAGAGTCATCAGTCAGTTAAGTGCCATAGGTGGTACACACTTGGACGATCATGTCTCAAAAGAGACATGACTGACTGGGCAGAAGATTATCCCGCAGTAGATTGCCATTGCATTCTGAGGTAGACTGGTTGACAGCCAAGGCTATAAAACCCACTCTGTTTTATCATTTAACCCATAACTGGAGGGAACAGACGGATTAATATTTTTTCCAAGGGATTTTGTGCTTAAGTGACTGTAATTCTAACTCGGTTGTCTTTGTTCACATTCATCGCCCATATCCATTACAACGCACATCCAAATTCTTGCATAAAAAAATTTGAACATCCGTTAAGACTGAAAATAAGATAAAAATGATTTTTAAATTTTGATAATACTAAATTTCATCAAATGGGGTAAACGGTACCCCCTTCACAAGAAATTACTCTGGCAACCAGACTGGCAACAAGGTCCTACCCTTTTACACTTAGATCAACCAAATGCAGGTGACAATTCTATTCCAACAGCTTCTTTTCTCGCACTTCCCGCCTGTGGAACTTCCGTCCATATACTTGCTTTCATGACGGCTATAACCCCCAGGAATTTAAATGCAAAGTCAGTTTCCATCTCTTATCCACTTAACTCCAGTCCTTTCTACGTCACCCCGTGTATCTTGTTCTTTTCCTTTCTCCCTACATTCGCAACTGTCTTTCTTCCTGTGTTCCCATCCTTCTCTTGCCCTTTCTCTTTCACCACTTGTAGCTGGTTCGTCTTTGTCTTCACTTTCCTTTTGCCTAATACTTCAACTCTCTTATGTAAATCCCTGCATATCAGTGGTTTTAACGCCTTGCTTGGGGTGAAATTATTAAAAAAATATTTCATGGCTTTAATTTCATTCCCAATAGCCTTATTTAATCAAATAAAATATTGATTATATAATATTTTTAATAGAAGCGTATTGATCCTTTGTTATCAGTTCGAATAAACGCCGCAACTTTATACCATTTCCTGCAAAATCGAACATTAATTCGCTTTCGTATTTTCCTTTTTGAAATTCTTCGCGAATAGTCGGAAATACTGAAGGCGGCGGTTGTGTTTAATAAAATTTAACTAAATGAGAATAAACTTTTGATTTTACTTCTTTAGTGTCTCGCAAAAAAAAAGAATACAGCAAGATAAGCGAAACAACTCGTTTCTGAAATCATTCTTCTGAAGATAATCTCTTTTAACGCTATTTCTTCCTTTTTGAACATGCCGGTATCTGGTCTCGAGTATCTGCACTGCTATCATCCAATTTTCACATAATGTTGTTCAACCATACGTTGAGACTCACTCAAAGTAGAGGGTTACTTGATCGCCAAATCTCATGCCTCACCTCGTACACTGAACCTCACCTCACGTCTATTTCGATCAAGAAATCAAATTTACTGTGTGCTTCCTTAAGCTTCGTGAAAATGATATGCGTTTGTAAAACGAATGAGTCAGTCAGTTAAGCTCCACGCGTGCTACACGCTTAGGCGATGTCTCTTTCGAGATATGTATCCTCGTCACACCAGTCAGTCATTTCTATATAAAAATTATTAATGAAATCTACAAAAAGGTTAAATTTTATAGTAAGCGATTCTACTGAGCACTACTTGTTAATACATTTTTTTTATTCATGAAGTAGTTTTAAAAAAGAGAAATTAGAAATAGAACATTTGGAAGATTCTATATCATTCCAGTATATTCGAGAAAGTTCTAGATGGTTCGAGAAATATGCTAATATATTTTATTTTGTGTTTATCTTAAATTAAATATTTGCTTGTGATTTAGCTCCGTGTTTTGGTCAATCCTTTTTGTTATTTTGTTACAATTTCTAACACGTAACACTGAACATAAGATTTTACCGCAGTAGATTGCCATTACTTTCTGCGGTAGACTGATTGCCAACCAAGGTTAAAGATATCAATCTGTACTGTTATTTAACCCACATCTAGATGGAAAATATACGGATTAATACTTTCCCAAGTTTATTTCCAATTAAGTGAATGCGACGAATTAAACTCGGAATTCGAACTCGGCTCTGTAATTTCTCATTCCGAGCAGATATCCACTGCACCACAACGCCCATTTAATAGAGTAAAGTAGAGTACCGAAATTAGTAAGTACCTCTTAAAAATATCCCTTCAGGTATAAACAGAAAAAGTCAAAATTTATTAGAAAATGACGAAAATATCTTATTTTCGGTCTTCCCAGAGACTGAATATGTGTTTGCAATGTGGTTTTGTGGAGAAAGCAATCAAATATCCGATTGATTAAATCCCCGTCAAACGCGTGTGAATTGTGTGCCCATCATTTAAACCATTACTGTCGTTATTCTCTTTCGATTTCATTTACTGTTAATATTTGAAAGAAAAGAAATATTCTTTTGCTGATTTTGCATATTTAATCCCAACTTGTTTGTTTAAATTCATTCTTCGTACACTTCTGGTCATTTTGTTTTATTTTTATTTCTTTCGATTGCATTACCAAAGTCAAGTTTTGTAATCTCATTAGTCTAAGAATTGATTTTAGACATTTTTTCATATTTGAAAAAAAAAAAACACATCTTATTTTTCCTGTTTTTTTTTCTTTTTTTCTTAAATTCTGTTTAACGTTGGAGTCGCTCTGTCTAGTTTCTTTCTTTTTTTTTTTTGTAAGGTTTTAGCTTTCTGGTAATATCCGACAAATGGAATTTTGAAACGAAATTCGCTGGAATATGCTGGACAGCAGAAACAGCAACATGGACGTCAGGAGATTTTGTCCGCTTTCAGAAGCACTGGCAAAGGTAATTTGTCTTCATTGAAAATTTCACTTGACACTTTTTTTCTTCCTTTTGCTGTCTCATTCGCCTATTCTTCATTTGTTTGTTTAATTTATTATTTCATAGATTATTGTTTATCTTATTCATTCCGACATCCGGGATTAGATTTCTTTTTATTTTTCCCCTATTTTATTTATTTTCGTTGTCTTTTTTTATCTTATTTTCCCTTTGGTCTTTTATTTTTTTAACTGTTTCTTTTCTTTCTTCATTAGTCTGACTATTTTACTGTTGAATTTTCTTGATGTAATAAAAGGTTATTTGCTTACAGTTTCTTCTCTCGTAGTTTTTGTTAATGGGATTCTCTTCTGTCTTGCATTACCAAAATCATTGAAATATTATTTGCTATGTATATTGTGGTTACAAGTAATTATCACTGTCATTGTAGTGTCGGACAAATAATTTTCTTAGTTCTATTAAGTCTTCTTTGCCCAACAATGTATTGTAGTTGCATATTCCCCATGTGGTAAATATTTGATACTCAAAATTGCTATTCAAGGATAAAATCGTCTATCTACCAGAGTCTTTGATCGGGATATTCTGTTTCCAAAGATGATTGCTGGTCAAAGCTAACGAGCTTACTCAACCTGGGAGCGATACGACAGAGATAATTTAAATTCAGTATTTTTCTTGTCCAAACTGGTTGCCCTTCAAGATAAAACAGCTCAATTTAACTCTGCTACTTATGCCCGTGCTGGAAGTAGATGGAATAAAGAAACAACACAACGTTAATGAAACAAACAACCAGAATTTGAAATCAGAGAGCCGAGTTCGAATTTCAGTTGAATTCCTTTCATTCACTTACGCACAAATACCCTTGGGAAAGGAATTAATTCGTCTCTTCCCTCCTGTTATGGGCTAAATAATAGACTAGCAACCAGTCTACCGTAGAAATCAAAGGCAAACTACTGCGGAATAATCTACTGCCCAGTCAGTTATGTCTCTTTCGAGACATGATCGCCAAAGCGTGTACCACGTTTGGCACTTAACTAACTAGGCTAACAACGAAATCTCATCATATAGCTGATATTGCTAGATACGACCGTAAGTTCTATGCTGAATTTTCTTCTTTCGTGCTTGTCACACTTCTCGATTGTAGAACTCTTTTCTGGTTTTCTCTTTCCAGTCGACATTGAACTTCAAATAACTTAAGACAATATTAATCCTCATTTTAATTCCTATTCTTTTATTGGCTTCTGTAATATTAAACAAAATTACCAGATTCTTTCACATTCAATCTTCCTTGTACTTTAATATCACCGAACTTAAGCCTGATCATTACATAGATGGTAACCACTTGAGATTACAAGGCGCGGTAAGCGTGGATGTGCGGCTGTAATGGATAATGGTTCGGAATTTCTAATCGGTGAACTGAGTTCTAGTATCTTTTTTTTTAATCATTTCACCCCGAGCAAGGCAGAAACGCCACTGATGTGCAGGGGGCTACATAAATGTAAAAAGATTAATTATAAAAGAGTGAGGAGTACAAGCTAGTTAGAAAGGAACAATAGAAAGGTGAGAAAGTAGGTGCGATGACAGATACATAGGTGGAGAGAAAGGGAAGGTTATACAGGGGAGGGCAGAGAGCTAGAGGCCAGTGGTTAGTAGATGAGTATTAACTTTGAATTTAAATTTCTGGAGGTTGTAGCTGTCAGGAAAGCAAGAATACGGGAGTGAGTTACACAGGCGGGAAGTGCGAGAGAGGAAGCTGCAGGAGTAGAATTGTCGTCTGCATTTGGCTAACCTGACTGTGAACGGGTGGGACCCAGTTGTCAGTCTGGTTGCACGGGTAAACACCTGTTGAGGAGGCATCAGTGACTTAAGCTCATCCGAGCAGAAGCTATGAAAGCATTTATAGAAGAGACAGAGGGAGGCCACATTTCGACGATGGGAAAGTGGCTGCAGTCGAGTCGCCAGATCAGTACCTATCACATTACAGACTCTCCTTTAGAGCTTGTCAAGAACACTGAGGAGAACGGCAGGGGCACCTGACCATAAATGGCAGCAGTACTCCATGCACGGACGGATGGTTGACTTGTATTTGAATTTGTTATATATCCTTACGCGCAAATAATTTTGGAAAAAAGTATGAATCACCCTTTTCCTCACCAGCTATGGGCTTATTGGTAAGCCATGTATTGCAAAATCATTATTACTTCTAACAAAAATTCTTACAATATAATGTTTTCTGGTTTTAAATAACCAGCAAATTATTGATAAACTGTAGAAAACGAATCAATCAAATACTGATTAGCTACACAGACATGACATTTAGATGTATTTACATTCTCTGAAATATAAATATATAGAAACTAATGTGACCACAAAGTGAAGGATCAGTTTATATCTTGATTGTAATACAAAATTGATCCCCCGCTTTATATTTTTGTTATAATTTTTATGAAATTTTGATTAGGTATAAATACATCTCTTCTCATCTCAGCTTTGGTTTAATTAATGACTTATATCATAAACTATTATTATCTCACCGAAAAACATTCTGAGAATCTAAACATATTTTCTGGCTTTAATTTACGAGAAAATAATTGATAAACCGTAGAAAACGAATCAATCAATTGTGTTTTAATGGTTTTATTAGCTTGCTTGGAGTGAAATGATTAAAAAAAAATGTTTCCTTACGTTTCCACTTTTTTCACATTGACTTATTCTTGTTCGTGAGATTTTAAATCGTTTTCTTGGTTTTTCTAGTCCCTTTTTTCTTATACTGCTAATTCGCTGTCTTTCACTGTTTAAAAAAAAAACATTTATTTTCCTTCATTTTATAATTGTTTATAATGAATGCGTTCGTTTGTCTGAATTTTCTTTCTATCTTTCTTTTACGCTTTTACTTAAGTTTTTAACTTTCCATGCATTATTTCTTTTACATTGCCTGTCTTTCTTTGCTTTGTTTATTTTGTCTTTGTCAGCCATTTTACTATCCAAATTACGTAATTGTTTCACAGCGTTTTTCTTTCATTCTATTTGTATATCGCTCTTTCTTTCCTTCCTTTACTTGATTGCTTTTTTGTCATTTCTTTTTTGGCTTTATTTTCTCACATAATTTATTTGCTTGTTTGATTTCTTTCTTTCTTATTCTTACTTTATTTTCAATCTTTCTTTATCACTTGCTGGTTTATTCAAATATTCGTACTTCCTTCATTGCCTATTTACTTATTCAATTAATTTCTCTCTTCCTTTGTCGCTTATTCAGATATTTTTTTTTACTTTTTTTTAATTACATTTTTTGTTTCATTCTTTCTTTCTTTCTTTCTCGCTCGCCTATTCAAATATTCTTTTTTTATTTCTTGGTTGATTGCTTATTCAAATATTCTTTCTTTCTTGCCGGATCTACTTATTTCATTTCACTTTCTTTTTTAAAGAGATGAGCTCTTTGTTATGGTACGTCGACTCAATGAATCTTAGACGTAGTACTTGACAAGTAAAAAGTTCTCATCTATATACATTTGAGTTGGTTAGATTGTTATGCTAACAATCTCTTTTCTTGCTTGTAGAACTGTATTCCGTCTCCATGCTTTCCAGTCAATTTTAATCTTCAAAAATTTAAATACAGTATCACTCGCTGTCTCCTTCTAATCACTCTTCCTCTGTTCCTGCTCTTTAGTAATGTTTCTTTTTTCTAATTCTTCCGCATCAAGTAATCATTTGTGTCTTAGTGGCAATAATGCCTTCTTTGGGTGAATTTTGCTTTAAATAAAAAAGAAGCTGCACAAGTAAGATATTGAAATGTTTAGCATTACGTTCATATTTATTTAAAAATGTACACGAAGTTTGGTTTAATAACAAATCTTCGTAGCACACAAGTACTTTCTCTAGTAACATAGATTATTCGAAAAGAGGGTGTTTTCTGGATGGTTTGAAATACTCGGAATTTTTACATGTATATTTGAAATATTTTCCTTTTTTAACACGTATATATTGCACCTGATAATACCGTCTTATATAATATACTCTTATAAATACTCTTTCTTTACTTCTTTCCTTTCGAAGTATTTTCTTTCTCTTCATTTCCTTAGATAACCGTTCGATATTTCCCTTCATTCTTTTCTCTATATATTTTTCCATATTGACTCGATATTTTCCTTTATTCTCTTATTTAATATATCTCTATTTTTCTCCAGTTTTGTTTTAGTTACTGTTTTTTTTCCTCTCGTATTTCATTTCTTCCTATCCCAGAATTCATTTGATATATTTTTTCCTGTTTTCCCTAATAAATTAAATTTTCACATATTCGGCTTTTTTTTTAATTCTATTCATCGCGTTTCCATTTTTTTCTTCCTCGTGTGTTATTTCATAATTTTTTCTCCTGTTGTTTTAACTATGATATGTTGCTTGGCTCTGCCAGGTTGTAGAACGCTAAGATGACCAGCCATTTTTTCTCTACCACTTCATATAATTGATCTTTGGCATAAAGGCCGAAACCTGTCACTTTTCTCAAAGAATATTTTGATTTTGTGAGGTTGACAATTTGCATTTCTATCTAATAAAGTTACTATAATCCACATAAAATATTTTGAGCTGAAAAAAAAAAGAAAAGTTTATTCAATTTTTTTCCTACCTGATATAAAAAAAATATTCAAAATCAAGATATTTTCAAATATATCACGATAAATTTCAGGTGCTACTTCAATATATATATATATATTTATCACCTGAAGATGATAACAGCGTACAACAATGCCATGATTTCAGAGACAGATCATATATAAATATACACAGAGTTGTCCTATTGATGAACACAGCATGGTAATTGTCATTTTCACACTACAATGGAGTCACAAAATCAAAACTATATATTAAATTGATTTTGGGTGAAAAGATTAACAGAAATTATCACGTCGATTAAAGACAGTCAGTCAGTTAAGTGCTATACGTAATAAACGCTTGGGTGAGCATGTCTCGAAGAGACATGACTGACTGGGTAAAAAATTTCTCGCAGTAGGTTGCCATTATTTTCTGCGGTAGACTGGTTGCCAACCAAGCCTATAGAACTCAACTTGTTCTGGTATTCAATTATTTTACCTAGATCAGTCAGTTAAGTGCCATAAGTGATACACGCTTGGGCTATCATGTCCCGAAGAGACATGGCTGACTGGGCAGATGATTTTCCCGCAGTAGGTTGCCATTATTTTCTGCGGTAGACTGGTTGCCAACCAAGCCTATAGAACTCAACTTGTTCTGGTATTCAATTATTTTACCTAAATCAGTCAGTTAAGTGCCATAAGTGATACACGCTTGGGCTATCATGTCCCGAAGAGACATGGCTGACTGGGCAGATGATTTTCCCGCAGTAGGTTGCCATTATTTTCTGCGGTAGACTGGTTGCCAACCAAGCCTATAGAACTCAACTTGTTCTGGTATTCAATTATTTTACCTAGATCAGTCAGTTAAGTGCCATAAGTGATACACGCTTGGGCTATCATGTCCCGAAGAGACATGGCTGACTGGGCAGATGATTTTCCCGCAGTAGGTTGCCATTATTTTCTGCGGTAGACTGGTTGCCAACCAAGCCTATAGAACTCAACTTGTTCTGGTATTCAATTATTTTACCTAGATCAGTCAGTTAAGTGCCATAAGTGATACACGCTTGGGCAATCATGTCCCGAAGAGACATGACTGACTGGGCTGATGTTTTTCCCGCAGTAGGTTGATATTACTTTCTGCGGTAGATTGATTGCAAATCAAGGCTATAGAATCCAATTTATCTTGCTATTTAATCCATAGCTGGAGAGAGAATAAATACCTTTTGCAAGGGTATTTGTGCGAAAGTGATTGCAAGGGTATTTGTGCGAAAGTGAATGCAAGGAATTTATCTGGACTTCGAATTAGGTTCTTTGATTTCTCATTACAAGCCGATACCACTGCACCACACTCACATCCCGATTTAAGTAGAATGTTTTAAAAATAAACTGCAATGTCAATTCAATTTCCCCACGAAATAAAGTTTTTAATGCAATACAGAATAATGAAGGATGTTAGAATAAAATACATTAACTATTTAGAAATCTGTTTAAGTTTCGGACACGAGAACAAAGTTAATTGATATCGGCTTCGAGAGATCCGAACAGGTGTGTTTTTCTTAAATAACATAAGTGAACTTTACCTGGCTGTAAGAATTCCGTGTCTGATAGTTTAAAGGGCACTCTGCATTACAAGTGATTTCCATTACACGGAGAAGGTAAGTTCAATATCTGGTGGAAGGTATATTTTTTATATTAAGCTGCTCGAATGCACACTGTTTTAAACACTGATCGCAACGAAATATATAAGTTCAATGCTGAAGTCGTAGTAGTAGTAGTAGTAATAATAATAATAATGATGATGATGGTGACAATAATAATAATGATAATAAATGAGCTTTCTTGTTGACATGAAGTCCCACTAGATTATAATGTATTTTTGAAATTTTAAAACAGAAAAAAACTATCAATTATTTTTTTCAAATCGTATCACCCCAGCAAGGCGGCAATACCACTGATGTGCAGAGGGCTACATAAGAGTAAAAAAAAAAATAGATAGGAGGAGAGTGAAGAGAAAGACGAACCAGTTAAGGATGGGAATACAGGTGTGATGACAGTTGCAAAAGTGGAGGGAAAGGAAAAGATAAACAGGGAGATGAGGAAAAAACTAGAGTCAAGTGTCTAAGTGGTTGATGAGTATTGACATTGCATTTAAATACCTGGAGGTTGTAGCCCTCAGGAAAACAAGAATATGTAAACGAGTTCCACAGGCGGGAAGTGCGAGAAAAGAAGCTGCAGGAGTAGAATTCACGTCTGCATTTGGTTGATCTAACTGTGAATGTTTGAGACTCAGTTGCCAGTCTGACTGCATGAGTTGCAGGCGCACCAGTGACTTAAGTTCGTGGGAGCAGAAGTCATAAAAGTATTTATAGAACAGTCAGAGGGGAAGCCACATCTCGTCGGTGGGGAAGTGGCTAGAGTCGAGCCGCCAAGTCGGTACCTATCACATTACTGATTCTTCTTTGGAGTCTGTCAAGAACACTGAGATGAACATCGGGTAAGCCTGACCGTATATGACAGCAGTACTCCAAAGAGAGTTGATTTTTATATGTGCAGGATGAATTCAGGCAAAAAAAGAACATCCTGGCCCGACACAGTGACCCAATTTGCCTAGCAGTAGATTTAGCTATTGACTCAATGTAATGATTATACATGAGATCGGAAGAGACTCGCTTGGTCCATGCTTATGGAGAAATTTGTTGTTAGAGCCCTGGGATTGATAAAAAAATCGATAGATTAATTGAAGGGATTCATGGTAGCGCTAGCCTTAAAAAAATCTACTCACAAATACAGCACACCTATTACGAAGAGATTTATTTCTGAAAAATGAATGTAATATTAATGTTTCGTTTTTGTTTTTTCTTTGGCTTAAAAGAAAGAATCAGTGAAAATGTCATGAAGCCATTGCTGACCAGAAAGGAAATGTGTATACACTAGACAATGTACAAACACTATGGAAAATATGTAAATAAACACTGGTATGAACATCAGCCTGCACCAGTTACAGAAATAGAATATGTCACCATTCTATGGGATGACACCATCTACACAAACAGAAAAATTGAAGCAAATAGGCCAGACATTATTGTTAAAAACCAAAAAAAAAAAAATTGTCTATTAATTGATATGGCTTGTCCAGCAACCAAGGAATTCGAAAAACTGTCAAAATATAAAAATATGGAAATTGAAATATAAAAGAATGAGGAAATTGAAAACAAGAATCGAATCAGTGATAATAGGTGCACTTGGAATGATAAAAAGTGGAATCAAACAACACACTGAAAGAAACCCTGGAAACTCCGGCTTAAGAGATATACAAAAAATTGTTTTGTTAAGTACAGTCCATACACAAAAGTGAAGTTTGTCTATGTAACGCTAGGGATGTTAGGAGAGATAGAAAAAACATTAAATGTAGCCATAACAACACACTACAACGTACCTTGGGTCTTACTGCAAACTTGGTAGGTAGTGCGACCATAGCATAAATAAAAAGATGATGAAACTGGCATAATAATAATACTATAGAAATGACTGTTATTATACTATAGAAATGACTGTTTAGCTTTTTTCAAGCTAGCCTAACTTCTACAAATTTGTGTGTGTTTAGGCAAATATGTTTCATTGAATAATAAACATACTGTGTAATTATTTTTATACTGACACTTGCCTGTCTTATCAGTTTCCTCATATTCAGATTAAATTCATCAAGTAAGTCACCGTAGTTTTTGGTAACACAATCACTTTCGACCGTTTTGTAACTTCATCTTCTGGGGTAAAATACAAAAATGAAATCTGCATTCTGTAGTCATAATGGTTTGTTTAAAGACGCGAGAATGTGCTATGCGATAGTTATTTTATAACTTTAGATTCATCTGTTGTACTTATGGAATATATATATATATATATATATATATATAGAATGGGAAAGTTATGGAATATTATATAAATATATATATATATATATGTATATATATATAATGGGAAAGTTATGGAATAATTATTATATATATATATATATATATATATGATGGGAAAAGTTATGGAATATTATATATATATATATATATATATAATGATTTGTACCCACAGAAATTACTAATGGCTTTAAAAAGAACAGACGTCATATTATTTAAACCCGAGGAACCTTTCGGCCAACTCTTATCAAGGGTTCTCGTTGGCTTTAATTTTAAGGGAAATAAGGAAAAGGACAAGGCAGAATAAATTACTTACAATATATATATATATATATATATATATATATATATATAATGATTTGTACCCGCAGAAATTACTATTATTTAAACCCGAGGAACCTTTCGGCCAACTCTTATCAAGGGTTCTCGTTGGTTTTAATTTTAAGGGAATTAAGGAAAAGGACAAGGCAATATATATATATATATATATATATATATATATCTTTAAAAAGAACAGACGTCATATTATTTAAACCCGAGGGACCTTTCGGCCATCTCTTATCAAGGGTTCTCGTTGGCTTTAATTTTAAGGGAAATAAGGAAAAGGACAAGGCAAAATAAATTACTTACAATGCTGGGAGATGATGGAACACGTTTAAAAATAAATTTATTGAAAAGAAAACACATAAAATGTAAGGGGGATGAACACAAGAGTATTTAAAAGTGAAAAAATGTTACACTCACAGACTCACCAGCAATTGTAAGGAGTGTAAAAACCTCTCTTTCTGTCTGTACAGGCTCGGCTGATGAATCTTCAAGCAAATTGCTTCCAAAATACGAAGATGATGTGTAGACCGACCGCTGTGCAAGACAGTAAACCAGCTGTCCTCATATGCCGAGGCACACACTGATATATATGATTGGAAAGTTATGGAATATTATATATATATATATATATATATATATATATATATGTAAACATGTTACGGAGATTAACGAATTTTAACGAAACTTGGTTATAAGTAACCGACAATTTGTAATGAATTATTTTGAATATTATTTTTACCGATACTCGTATTTAAGTAGATATTCTGTTTTTAATTAAAAACAGAATATCTACTTAAATACGAGTATCGGTAAAAATAATGTTCAAAATAATCCATTACATACATATATATATATATATATAGAGAGAGAGAGAGAGAGAGAGATTCGTCACTTGAAGATTGCAGGAGAGTAAAATTTGAGTAGCGACCCGTACTTGATTTTCTCTTTTTAAATGTAACGTTGTGAAACGGTCTGTTGTAATAGACATAAACATAGAACACATTTGGTTATTACATTAGTAGGGGCATTTTTCTTTGTTTCATCTTCGCATTATTGCGTTGGTTTAATGAATTTGTTATTAATCAATTTAATTTGTTTATTTCAGATTTATTTTTTTTCTTGGTCATATCTAAATCTTATCTAAACTTATTCATAAATGGAACATTATCTGTGTGTCTGCGTGTGTATGTGTGTGTGCGTGTCCGTTACCTATAGACTCCAAAACGGCTGGACCGATTTTCTTAAAAATTTACAGATTTGTACTATAAGCGTCTGCGAGTGTTCTTAGCTAGGTTTTGTGTCGAGGTACCCCCGATAAATATCGAAAATCTATAATCGATTTTAATCAAATTTGATACACTCATAGACAAAGACATAAGAAACGATATTCAGAAGTTTCAAGGTTGCAGTTCTTACAATGGTGCAGAAAATTTGATATCGATACCAGGAAATCAAAATTTGACTAACATCCATTAATCTTTCTTTCAGTCTAAGGTTTCGCCTAACTGGAAACAACTATTGCTGTTTAGTCTTTCGTGCTAACGTCCAAAGAGGCTGAGCTCCAGGACCATGGATTAGTTTCAAAGCTTTCATTACACCCGAGCAACGTCTGGCTATACTGCTAGTAGTCTATAATTTCCTGATATTTGTCACAGAACATACATTTTGGATCCAAATTATTATGCATGATATTTTCTTGAAAGTTCTTACTGAAAAGAATCTGGTCTTGCGTTGCAGGAATAAAGCTTTCCGTGTCAACTTTTAATCCAAATGCTCATTACCATCGATGACAGTTAATTTTATCAATATTGGTTTTAGTTCTAGAATATGACAATGAAGACGTTTGTCTTGCCAGCGTTGTTAAATCTGTTCAAAAATCGTATCCTCGGCTTTCATTTTAATATTCTTGCTGCAACATAAGTTTCTTGGAATTTGAGTTTTGGCTTTCTAAAAATCTACTAAATGTAAATATTGTTTGCATTTACAACCTTTGATGATTCACTTTTTTTCATTCTGCTTTCATGCTGTTTAACTAATTCTATCATCCAGTTATTTGTTGTTTTAATGTACGTAGTAAGCCAATAATTATTGTTTTGTATCACAATTCAGACTGATTAAGTTTTGTTTCGCCTTCTTTACGCTGATGCTACCTGTGTATATACAGGCAGCATCAGCGTTTAGATTATGAATGTTATGCTTAGAAAGAAGCTTTTTTTGTTTTAGAATCCATTCATTTGATGTTTATAGATCAGTTCAAGATGATGAAGCTATATTGAACCACTAGAAATGCAAGGATATCAATGACCATAAATTGTTTGGAGAATTCAGTTCAGTTCTTCATATCATTTGTATCTTTCTATAGCAGTGGTTTTGCAGTATTGCTTTCATTATGTATAGTCAATTCCTTCACCCTCTTTAATCACCGAGATACTTATAAACTTCTGTCTGCTATAAATCTTTGATTGTTTCCACCAGGTCTAAAATAATATAAGAGTTTTGTTGTAGTGATACTCAAAATGTGTGGCTTTAACACACTTATCCAAACTAATTTCCATTGCCATCACTGAAATATTTCACTGTTTCAGTAGATCTTCCAGCTTACTGTCATTTCTAGCATAGTCATTAGGTCATTCATGTAAAATAGATGAATTATTTTCTTTTAGCATATTTTATAACCATATTCTAACTTTTTTAAGTTTGTTGGTTAATGAGATTATCGTTTTTTTTATTCATTTGATCTTAAGCAAGGCAGTTTTACCGCCGCTGTTGCGTCGGGGGTTACATAGAGGAAAGTGATGAGATAGAGGAATAGGTTATAGATGGTGTCAGGAGGACGGTAATAGAAGGGCGAGAATACCGGTCTGATGAGGAGGAGTGGATGTAGAAAAGAGCTTGAGAGAAAGGATGCAAGTTAGTGATATAGGAGATAACTATTGACCTTAATTTAAATTCCTGGAGATTGTAGCTGTCGGGGAAGCAAGTCTACGGGAATTCCACAGGCGAGAAGTGCAAGAAAAGAAGCTGTAATAGTAGAAATTGCGGTTACATTTTATCGGTTTCACTGTAAAAGGGTGGAACCTAGTTCATAGTCTAGAAGCTTGTGTAAATTCATGTATAGGGGGCACCAGTGATTTAAGTTCTTAGAGCTGAAGCCGTGACAGTATTTATAGAAGAGACTCAGGGAAGCCACATCACGCCGGTGAGAGAGCAACTGCAGCCGACAAAGTGTAAGTTTGAAATATTTTGCTGTTGGTGTTTATTTTACAAAGCTTAAGATACCATTTATATATCTGAGGTGAAGGGTTGTTTTCTATATCAACGTACATTGTTTAATGAAGTTGATAACGATAGATGATACCGTGTATATATTTAAATAATTTAAGATCTAGGAATGGTGTGCACTATCAAATGTCTGACGGTAACCTTCACCGTATTATTATTATTTCCTTTGATTTCTGTTGTATATATATTTCTTTCCATACAGAGACCTCAGGTCACAAATGGCTTCATGAAATCGGCTATGATATTCTTTAAAAAATGTGTGCTGTACTTGAGCGTATAATTTTTTAGTATTTCTTAAAGAAAAAACCTTTCAATGTATTTTCCACTCAATCAAGAGACATGACTGACTGGGCAGAAAAATATCCTCCAATATATTGCTACTACTTTCGGCGGTAGATTGGTTGCTTACCAAAGATATAGAGCCCAATCTGTTTTGCTATTTAACCCACAGCTGGAGATAAAAAAGAAGAATGGATACCTATTACAAGGCTATTTGCCCGTAAGTACAAGAAATGTAACTAGAATTTGAACTCAGTTCTTTGATTTCTCATTCAGAGCCGATACCACTGCATTACACGCACATCCCGATTGAAGTAGAATGTTTTAAAAATAAACTGCGATGTCAATTCAATTTCATCACTAAAGTTTTTAATGTAATACAGTGGTTGCCAACCAAGGCTTTAGAGCCCAATCTGTCCTGCTTTTAAGCCAATAGCTGGACGGAGAAGATACGGATTAATATTTTTCCCAAGGGTATTTGCGCGTAAGTGAATGCAACGAATTCGATATCCACTGCACCACAAGAGTAAATCAAGTACTTCATTTTCGTAAATACGAAGTACCATAAGACAAATTTAATCAGTGTATTTACCATGAAAATATTTATAAAAAAAGGTATTATGGTTATATATATATATATATATATATATATATATGGGGGGGCTGACTTGATCTGAGCTCTTTTGACTGATGTTCATGTGATTAACTCTAGTACTTTTTAAAACCATTTTTCCCTTCTTCGTAGATACGTGGAAGGTTTTTCGACATGTATACAGTTAGAATTTATTATATATTTATTATATATAACGATTGCTTTTATATATATATGTAAGAAATCGTTTGTCTAATGATACACCGAAACAGGAATGTCTGCGGATGACTATATATATATACACATAAGCAACTAAGAAAATTATTGCAACGTTCAAAGCATTAATTTAAAAGAGTGCTCAATATAAAACTAGACAGATGAATAAAAGTAAAGACACACACAAAAAAAGCAGAAAGCAAAGAGAAGAACAAAGAGGAAAAAGTGTGAAAATGTACAAACCGAAGAAAGGGGAGAGATAACAGAAACGGCTAAGAAATAGAAATTTCAAACTTTGGCTGTAAGTGAATTGCAGACAGATACAGACATTGTTTCCTTCATATTTGATGATATTATCGAGCATTCACTGCCATATTAAAGAACAGACATCTCATAGCAATCTAGTACACTATTCTTTGTTTCTAGCGAAAATTTCCTGCCTCTTAATACTCTGCTCAGCTTCCGGAATGCTTCCTTTACCATGTTAATTCATCTCCGGATCTCTGTGTCGCACTTTCCGTCTTCCGTTAGAATTCTTTCCAAGTACCTAAATTTTTGTACCTGCTTGATTTTAGTATCACCACCATGTAATTGGCATTTTTGGATCCTCTGTTTGCTGATAACTATTTATTCGGTTTTCATGTAGTTTATTTATAGTCCTTTCTTTTGACTTTATTCATGTACCTTTTTTTAGGAGGTCTTGTAGTTTTCTAAGTCTCGAAAACAGTCGATTCTAACGGAACGAATTAAATTTAAATATCATTAGAATAAAACGTCTTACTGCATGAATATCCATTTCTCATCATATTGTTTGTGTTCGATTATGCATTATATCCATCGTTAACTGAGTTTTTCATTTTGAATATTGAGTTCCTGACTGTGGTGTGTTAATCAGGCGTGAAAATGTCCTATGTGAATGGATGCGTAGATGTTCAAATAAATATTACAGAAACATTTCCATTAAGTGTGTGATTAAAAAAGTAAATGGTTTTAGATTTTGTTTAGTCTTATAAACTCCCTGATAAAACTGAGGAAAAAAATGTTCTGAAGATCATATTGCGAGTGAAGAGTCACAGTCATGCAATATTGAATCCAACGGTCACGCTGTCTCTATCTTTCTCTCTCTCTTTATGAATTAGAACACTCTCAGTTCTTCGCGTATGTTTACATGGTAGATCACGCGCTAAAAGACTGCCTTCTTCTACCGTAGCTCAGAGGTAGAATCGTCGACTGATGTCAATTCGTTCGGGTTTCAATCCTGGCTAAAAAAGCAATCGGATGTCTGACCGTATTGATCTGTTGTGATACAGCGAAAGAGATCTGTCTGCGGATGACTATATATATATATATATATATATATATATATATATATATATATGGTGTATGGGTAGATATCACAGTGCGTTTAGTAAAATTAAGGAAGGTAATAAATGTGTTACCTATTTATTATTCATTAATATTTCGAGATCAGAATCTCATCTTCAGAATGAAATGGGAGCTTGATTTCACGTCCGCTAGTGGACCGTGCCTTTAAACGAATGGTTCTCTTTCGCTGTCGTTAAATGTAGTGTATATGTGTGTAACTGTAAGTGTGTTACTTCATATATATATATATATATATATATATATATATAGTGTTGAGTTATGATAATATTATCGGAAATATTGTTGTTTTTCAGTAGTTTTACTAATAAAAACATATTTTGCAAAGCAAGTTTTTTATCGTAAAGTGATCAAAAGTGGAGATAAAACGATGATAGTTTTAGTCCAAAGAAATTTTAATTTTAAGGAGCACGAACCTGCTCAGTTAAAGTGACAAATTCGTTGCACGGGATATATATATATATATATATATATATATATATATATATATATATATCCATGTTTGCCTGTTGTGTCTATACGAAAGATTATATAATATTAAATCACTTAAGAATAAAAATCTGTTAAATAGACGTAATGAAATAAATGTCATATGTCGACATTGCAAAATGTTCACCTTAGAATATGGATTAAAAACAAACTTTATATTACATGCATATACCTAATAATTTGCTTAAAGGAATTAATAATTGAGGTGATATTAAAATATGTAAATTGGTATGTAATTTTTTTATAATAAATAAATAGACATTAGAAAGATGTGATAATGATAGTAGTAAGTAGATTAAAATAAAAATAAAATGTTATTTATAAATTAAAGGTTTTGAGAAAATTAGAATTAAATACGTACTGATAAGAAGAGTAAATTTACTCAAAAGCCCTTTTAAGTTTGAATAAAAACACGAAAAAATATTTCTTTCTTCATCTCGAATCTGTTTTCTACAAGAAGAGGTCAAGATATGTAGAAAGCTGAAAGGGACTTTTTCGTACAAGAATGATTACCTCTAAAGTAATAGGATTTAGTGAGAAGTCATCAAAATAAAAAGAAAAAGAAAAAAGAAAATTATGTTAAAAGTAGGTTGACTCTTTGACTCTTAGGGATTGAAAGAAAAAAGAGAAAGTATGCATTTTTTAAAATAGAAACTACTAGCCAAATTCCAAAGTGAGTGTTTATTTTGATTACTTAAGAGGAACACACACATACACTTTATATTTCTCCACATACATAAATATTAAACCGAGTGTTTTCTGTATTTAAAAGTAAATACTTTTCACAACCAACACCCAACAGTGCCTGGTGACGAGCTAAAAATATGGAAACATAGAAATTTCCGTGTAGCAATGTAATTTTAATTCATAATTATATATATAAATTTTGTTATTGTAATAGTTCATAAAAGTATTATATCACTACACAAAAAATTTCATTTTTCAGAATAATACTATTTTCTTCAAGTGTTATTTTAAAATAAGTAGAAAAATGATTTATTTAAAAAGATAAGATGAATTTATGGTTACTTGGAAAATTGGGAAGTAGTAGTTGTAGAATATGCTTGAAAGCTCCACTTTGTATTGAGCACACTTTGTAAAAGTAAATGCATGAACAGTAAGTTTTAATATACCTGTTCTTTCCCTTTGTTATATATATATATATATATATAATGTTCAGTAACTTAGGTCAGATCATTGATTAACTAATTTGTTTTCTACCGCTTCTCAACAAGTTGTAGGATGTGTAAAGCAGGAAATATTTTTAGATTGTAAAATGTTTACCTATAGATGGAGGAAAATTTAATGAATATAATGTATTGGATTTTGACCTTTCGATTAACAATTCTGCGCCATTATCCATTTCACCCCCAGCACATTTAAGCTCACACCACATGATATTCCCAAGAAGTCATTCCTCTGCGTAGTGACCAGGCTCGAAGATGAGACTGGCAGTTTATAATTTTTTAGAATAGGTAATTTATTCAATATTCTTGTTTTGCAGCACTGACCATTTCAAACAAGAAAATTAAATTATTTGTACTTCAAAATTCAGAACTCCTAACGTCATCGTCAGTAATAATAATTTCCCGGCAAAATCTAAATTGCAGAGAACCAATGTCGTTTACGAATACATATATGTCCATTGAAAAAAACTGTTCCTGAAATATACAAACCCGTAAGCAATTACATTGGCTACACCACTACAAAATTGACGCGAAGATTGATATTGTTTTTTCCCACAATAGTTCCATCCGATCTCATTTATGCACATATCGAAATCTTCCAAGACCTAACCGTGATATACTTGCTGATAATACATACATAATATCATCCACATGCAAAAAAGGATTAAAAATAATGGAGGAATTACTAATAAAAAGAGAACTCCTACGATCGATAACATCAATCATGAACGTGGTAACAATTTGCTTACCTTGTACGGAACTTAACATAAACGTGACACTATATACATAAACTTTACACATGATTATTTAAAGTAGAACAAAATCAATTCTTGATAATAGCTAAAAGTATAGCCGAAATCGCTCGAAAGTACAAAACCTTTGGACAATTCTTATATAATTTGTGTTGTATAAAGAAAAATAAATCATAAGAACATATGAAATTTATATATAACAAAACTTAATGGTTAGTCTGTCATTTTCAAGGAAACCTGCAAAAAAGAGATATTGTTGCCAAAATACACTATATATATATATATATATATATATAAATATAATAAATTATAGTTTAGAATATGTAAAAATTATCATCTACTACAAAGGGGACATTTTGTTTAGACATTGAAAGGACAATTGAAAGTGACATTACCTGATGAGACTGTCCTTTCAATGTCGAAACAGAATGTACACTGTTTTAAACTATTGTTTTGAACGTTGTTAATGTTTTCTTCGTTCCCTTTATCACTTGGACATATATATATATATATATATATATATATATATATATATATATATATATGGTGTAGTGAAGCAAAGAAGAAAGAAAGATAGTGAAGGAAGGAAATTGATAGTAAGTCACAATTTATTGTTGGTCTCCTTTTAATACATATTGACACGTATTTTATCAACTGACCTCCGGTTTTCATCACTTATCGTCATTGGTGCCACTTACGTTTTTTTTTTTGTTTTTTTACCCATAAATATAAATTCTGCGAATAATTCTATTCTCGGCTTGTCTTCTTACTTATGGATTTTCACGTAAACGTCGACTAAAATATCGTGTCTTTCTCGCTCCCGACGTAACTCATCACTTCACACAACTGCACACTTTGTTATTGATTTTACATTACCGATCATTAAACAAGACAGTGGCAGGAGAAAAGGTAAAACAGATTTTTTTTTCCCTTTGAAACCTTTTTCTCCCACACCAAAAAATTCTGACAAAAAATACTGAAAAATACTGACAAAAAATTTCAAAACGCGGAGCAGGTTACATTAAAAGAAGCCTTTGATGGAAATAATTATGGGTTGATTGATTTTACATGCTAAACCGTGTTTATGTTCTTTGATATCGTATTTTGCGTGAAGCCCCCAGTGAGGATCGAAAACACTAGACGTCAGCCAGAATAGACCTCTGACCATTACCATGTCGACCCTATTGATTTGAAAACACGTCAAACTTTGTTCGGTTATTTAAGCTCAAATGTTTGTATTGGACATCGAGCGGGGATCGAACTCATGACCAGGCTAACACCGTTTACAATCACCATACGGCGAACCACCTTTGAATTTATGAAAACGTTAATAATACAAAACGTTTACGTAGGTAAAATAATGGATAGCTACTCGGCTTGAGGAATCGTGTTTGAATTCCAGTCCTGTTCATTAAATACACTTAACTGTTAATAACATTTAGAATGGTGTGGATTAATCTCTTCCCCTCCCAAACTATGGGTAAAATAACAGGACAGACTGGGTTCTAGAGGAGAGAACTGAATTCGAACCCGATTGCACTATCCTATCAATTCTATTCTCGGCTTGTCTTCTTATGAATTTTAACGTAAACGTCGACTAAAATATTGTGCCTTTCTTTTATGTGTATGCCATGCGGCTCGGGACCGCTTGTTAAACCAAGAACGACAGCTTTGCGGTTATTTTTTGTTGCCATAACTCACACCCTTGAAGATGATCTCGTAAAGAGATTGAAAGTACTTGGATACCTCGAGAAATGAATGATAATAACATCTGTTAAAGTTACAGCTCATTTCTGACATCTTTCAATTATAATACGCGAAAGATTATCCGTAACTATGAACGGATTTTATAAAAAATAAGCAGGAACAATGTTTGCAATTTATTCAATCTGACATGTTTAAAAAGAAAATCTGCCTAAATGCACACACATATATATATATATATATATATGTGTGTGTGTGTGTGTGTGTGCGTGTGTGATTAAATCTAACTCTAAATTATGCTAAACTTGTGGCTCCCAACTATGGGTAAATATCTTCTTTTGGCAACCACTCTAGGGGATAGAAACTTTGAATTTAAACTGGTTCGCACTATTCTAAATCCCACTACATCCATATACTATTACTATTATCACTCCCTTCCTCACATGCGGCGTTAAAGTCAGCTTAACATTCCATAATGACTTATGGAATGTTTTTTCATGCGTAAAAGTGTTTAATATCAAGGACTGAGCGTATTAAAATATGTGAATGGACGCTGATATCCGTAAAGAGTGGCGATAGTCTGTTTCATGCTTGTACGGAATTTTTTTTGCCATACGCATACACATACAAAATCAGTTCCTGTCATTCCCTATAAAATATTGGGCTCCTTTTAACGCCGCATCCGAGACCCTGCAGATAGTATGATTTTCAGTGACAAGCAGCCCAAAGCCGCAAGGATATACACATTTAGGATAGTATGATCCGCTTTGAATTCAAAGTTTCTTCATCCTAGACTAGTTGAGTTGCCACCCAAAGCTAATGTATATATTCAGGCAGACTGTGTCTTATAACTGAGTCCATGAAAAAATGTGTCAACGTCCAGAATGCTATCAAATAAGAATTTGCAGTATTGTGAGAAAACATATTTTCAATAATATTGTTGCTTTGGAGTGATCGATTGGTTCAGTTCGATACAATTGCGACATCAGCCTGTTTATATTCTCTGCCTGACGAATAAATAATTCATAAACTGCTGGGAACGACTCCCCAGGAATCGATCTTGTGAATAGTTTCGGGTTTTCAACAAAGGTTTATTATTTTCGTGTGAAACAGGAGTTTAACATGACGCAATTCTCAGCAAGGCAATCTTATAAGGAAGAATTATTTTCAGTTGCATAAATGCGCAATTTGGATTAATGCAAATGTTGACCAATTATTAGAAATCATATATATATATATATATATATATATATATATATATATATATATGTGTGTGTGTGTGTGTGTGAGAGAGAGAGAGAGAGAGAGAGAGAGTAAAAGAGGTACTGGTCAGACCAGTATACGGTTATTTAAAAAAGGCTCAAAGTCACAATCGAAAAAAACTGAATAAGCAGAGCAAACAATAGATTAGAGGACAAAATGTTTACCACTTATATATATATATATATATATATATATATATATGCAGGCTTCATTAAAAATGACAGACAAGTTATTATGGTTATTTTTTTTTTTTTTGTAATTTTTCATGCGATGATATGATTTTTTTCTACCGCGCAGTTGACAAGAAGACTAATGTTCAACTCGATCTCATTTAAACATACAGGGAGATCTACCAAATTCTATCTATAACACACTTGTTGATAATACAAATATAATATCATCATACACAAAAAACGGATAAAATAATAGAAGTGTTATTAATAAAAGAACAATTCAGCAATTTATAATACCAACTATGAACATGGCAACAATGTGCTTACCGTGTTCAGAATCTAGTACACACACGCACACACACATGACTCGACACATATAGATAAGCAACAGACTCAGTCAGATGTAAATTAGTATTCATCTTCGATAATGGATAAAAGTATAACCGAAAGTACTCGGAAAACAAGAGACTTTTTATATAATTTATGTTCTAAAAAGAAAAATTCTTAACATCAAATAATAAATTACGTAAAATAAAAAAAAAATTAACTAGAATATCTTGTCTTAAGTTCAATGAAACCTGCATAAATGAGAGATTGCTTCCCAAACACGCACGCACACACACAATATATATATATATGTCTGTGTGTATAGTAATTCCTCTTTTATACAAGTTTCATTAAAAATAACTGACAAGATATTCTGGAGAAGCATCTGTTGAATTTTTTGCGTTTGCCCAAGTATTTCATTTTCAGGACATATAGTGTGTAAGAACAGTCCAATTGTTTCATGTTTATTTGAGAACTTTTGGTTATTCAAATAGTTAGCACTATTATCATGTGCTTATCCTTTTTGAAAAATAAAAACAAATAATTCCTCTAAAAATAAACCAAAAACTAAAAACAAAAATAAAAACAAAACAATATATTTCTATCAATATAGATACACATATATAAAACACACATATTCAAAAAATGAATCCTTCCTAATATCCAATAGAAATGTCGAAAGCGCTCAGATATATAGAACATTTGGACAGTTTTTACATACTTTCTATCGTGAAATAAAACAAACAAACCATCTACTTAAATATGAGCACTCACAAAAATAGCATTTTAAGTGATAAAAATCTCCCATAAAAATAAATAAAAAATTCATTACTTCTTAGTATATATATATATATATGTATATATATATATATATATACTACTTTTCCCTCGGATTAGATCACTTGCAGTGCTGTGCGGTAATATTAATCTAATTTTGGGGTGTATGATGACAGTTATTTGACCTTTGAAAATCTTGCTTCCTCCGACTTTTGATAAATTATTCTATGGCTATTGTTTGCGATGGACGTTACTACAAGGAATCGTACGAAAATTGTAAAGCTGAACGGACACACTGGCAAGAACGGACACAAGAACAGAGAGACAGCGGATATTGTTAGCGTCAGCCTTTCAACTGTCAATCGCGTCATGAAAACGAAAACACAACCGGAATCCATCATTCTAAAGCATAAAGAAAAATAATGCGGTCGAAAGAAAAAAACATCGCCAAGCGATGAGGTATACGTATTCACGGAAAGTGTGAAAAATCCTAGAAAGACATAATTTGTCTCGTTTCAATGAGTTTGCACAAGGGTGTATATATATATATATATATATATATATATATTTTCCATTTGTAAACAAATTATTACGCGACCTATTTTTCTACCATGAGTTGTGACTTCAGTCGATTTTCAATAACATTATTATTATTGAATTATATGACACAACATTATATTATGTCACATTATATTTATTGAAAATCGCCTGAAGACACCACTCAGAGACACCTAGCTCGCGTAATAACTCGTTTACAAATGGATAATATTCAAAAGTTGTAAAATATAATTGTATTGAACACTTTTTAATACAAATATGCACTGATCTCATATTATTATGACCAGAAACTAAGTAATTAAAGAATCAATATATATATATATATATATATATATATATATATATAGTTTTCAGTGATTAGCCGATTTCGATTTTAGAATCGTAGGACTTTGCTTTGCCGGAAAGAGAAAAGCTACTGAAGAAAATTTAGCAATTGAAGTGTCTTTTGCTTATATAACACTGTCTTTCATTATAGGAGTCTGGCTGGAATATAATTTGTTGCCCTCGGTGGCCTTTCTTAACCAACAACGCTAATCGATTCTATGAGTCATGAGTATTTTAAAGAGTCGGTGTATTGCTTCTGCGTCGCCTTTCTGTACTAACGCCCATAGGCCATTCGGTCGCGCATGAAGGTTTTGAAAGACGATTTCAATACATCATAACCACATGACCTGCTGACTGTAGGCGAACCTTCTGAAGCATCGCTTCAATTCTTATAGCCCTGGGTGTTAATAGCTTTTACTTCAAATATTGCAAGACATGGGCAATTTAATTTACAACCGCTACTATTGCTTTCATTATAGTTTTACATTTTCCCACGTTAAACTATATATATATA
>JBBBDQ010028447.1:0-32183 GCA_037127315.1 Ascarosepion bandense
AAAATGACTTCAGATCCAAATGTAACAGTAAAGGGAAACAGACTTGAAATGACTTCAGATCCAAATGTAACAGTAAAAGAAAAACAGACTTAAAATGACTTCAGATCCAAATGTAACAGTAAAGGGAAACAGACTTAAAATGACTTCAGATCCAAATGTAACAGTAAAAAGAAAACAGACTTAAAAATGACTTGTCCAAATGTAACAGTAAAAGAAAACAGACTTAAAATGACTTCAGATCCAAATGTAACAGTAAAAGAAAACAGACTTAAAATGACTTCAGATCCAAATGTAACAGTAAAGGGAAACAGACTTAAAATGACTTCAGATCCAAATGTAACAGTAAAAGAAAACAGACTTAAAATGACTTCAGATCCAACAACAGTAAAGGGAAACAGACTTAAAATGACTTCAGATCCAAATGTCAGTAAAGGGAACAGATCTAAAATGACTTCAGATCCAAATAAAAGTAAATGGAAACAAATCTAAAATGACTTCAGATCCAAATGTAACAGTAAAGGGAAACAGACTTAAAATGATTTCAGATCCAAATGTAACAGTAAAGGGAAACAGACTTAAATGACTTCAGATCCAAATGTAACAGTAAAGGGAAACAGACTTAAAATGACTTCAGATCCAAATGTAACAGTAAAGGAAACAGACTTAAAATGACTTCAGATCCAATGTAATAGCAAATGGAAACAAACTTAAAATGACTTCAGATCCAATGTAACAGTAAAGGAAACAGACTTAAATGATTTCAGATCCAAATGTAACAGTAAAGGGAAACAGACTTAAAATGACTTCAGATCCAAATGTAACAGTAAAGGGAAGACTTAAAATGACTTCAGATCCAAATGTAACAGTAAAGGGAAACAGACTTAAAAAATGACTTCAGATCCAAATGTAACAGTAAATGGAACAAACTTAAAAATGTACCAGATCCAAATGTAACAGTAAAGGGAAACAGACTTGAAAGAGCTGGACTTCAGATCCAAATGTAACAGTAAAGGGAAAGCCAGAACTTTAAAATGACTTTCAGATCCGAAATACCACAACAGTAAAGGGAAACAGACTTAAAATAAGCTTCAGAATCCAAATGTAACAGTAAGGAAACAGACTTAAAATGACTTCAGATCCAAATGTAACAGTAAAGAAACAGACATGGAAAATGACTTCAGTTCCAAATGTAACAGTAAGAAAGAAAGCAGACTTAAAATGACTTCAGATCCAAATGTAACAGTAAAGGAAACAGAACTTAAAATGACACAGATCCAAATGTAACAGTAAAGGGAAACAGACTTAAAATGACTTCAGATCCAAATGTAACAGTAAAGGGAAACAGACTTAAAATGACTTCAGATCCAAATGTAACAGTAAAAGAAAACAGACTTAAAATGACTTCCAGATCCAAATGTAACAGTAAAGGGAAACAGACTTAAAATGACTTCAGATCCAAATGTAACAAGTGAAAGGGAAACAGATTTAAATGACTTCAAGATCCAAATGTAACAGGTAAAGGAAACAGACTTAAAAGTGAACTTCCAGATCCAAAGTACTAAGCCAGTAAAGGGAAACAAACTTCAAAATGACTTCAGATCCAAATGTAATAACAGTAAAAGGAAACAGACTTAAAATGACTTCAGATCCAAATGTAACAGTAAAAGAAAACAGACTTAAAATGACTTCAGATCAAATGTAACAGTAAAGGGAAACAGACTTAAAATGACTTCAGAGTCCAGATGTAACAGTAAAGGGAAACAGACTTAAAATGACTTCAGTTCCAAATGTAACAGCAAAGGGAAACAGACTTAAAATGACTTCATATCCAAATGTAACAGTAAAGGGAAACAGACTTAAAAAATGACTTCAGATCCAAATGTAACAGTAAAGGGAAACAGACTTAAAAATGACTTCAGATCCAAATGTAACAGTAAAAGAAAAAACAGACTTAAAATGACTTCAAATCCAAAAATGTAACAGTGAAAGGGAAACAGACTTAAAATGACTTCAGATCCAAATGTAACAGTGAAAGGGAAACAGATTTAAATTACTTCAGATCCAAATGTAACAGTAAAGGGAAACAGAGTTAAAATGACTTCAGATCCAAATGTAACAGTAAAGGGAAACAAACTTAAAAATGACTTCAGATCCAAATGTAACAGTAAAGGGAAACAGACTTAAAATGACTTCAGATCCAAATGTAACAGTAAAAGAAAACAGACTTAAAAATGACTTCAGATCCAAATGTAACAGTAAAGGGAAACAGACTTAAAATGACTTCAGATCCAAATGTAACAGTAAAGGGAAACAGACTTAAAATGATTTCAGATCCAAATGTAACAGTAAAGGGAAACAGACGTAAAATGACTTCAGATCCAAATGTAACAGTAAAAGAAAAACAGACTTAAAATGACTTCAGATCCAAATGTAACAGTAAAAGGGAAACAGACTTAAATGACTTCAGATCCAAATGTAACAGTAAAGGGAAACAGACTTAAAAAGACTTCAGATCCAAATGTAACAGTAAAGGGAAACAGACATAAAATGACTTCAGATCCAAATGTAACAGTAAAGGGAAACAGACTTAAAATGACTTCAGATCCAAATGTAACAGTAAAGGGAAACAGACGTAAAATGACTTCAGTTCCAAATGTAACAGTAAAGGGAAACAGACTTAAAATGACTTCAGATCCAAATGTAACAGTAAAGGGAAACAGACTTAAAATGACTTCAGATCCAAATGTAACAGTAAAGGGAAACAGACTTAAATGACTTCAGATCCAAATGTAACAGTAAAGGGAAACAGACTTAAAATGACTTCAGATCCAAATGTAACAGTAAAAGAAACAGACTTAAAATGACTTCAGATCCAAATGTAACAGTAAAGGGAAACAGACTTAAAATGACTTCAGATCCAAATGTAACAGTAAAGGGAAACAGACTTAAATGACTTCAGATCCAAATGTAACAGTAAAAGAAAACAGACTTAAAATGACTTCAGATCCAAATGTAACAGTAAAGGGAAACAGACTTAAAAAATGACTTCAGATCCAAATGTAACAGTAAAGGGAAACAGACTTAAAATGACTTCAGTTCCAAATGTAACAGTAAAGGGAAACAGACTTAAAATGACTTCAGATCCAAATGTAACAGTAAAGGGAAACAGACTTAAAATGACTTCAGATCCAAATGTAACAGTAAAGGGAAACAGACTTAAAATGACTTCATATCCAAATGTAACAGTAAAAGAAAACAGACTTAAAATGACTTCAGATCCAAATGTAACAATAAAGGGAAACAGACTTAAATGACTTCAGATCCAAATGTAACAGTAAAGGGAAACAGATTTAAATGACTTCAGATCCAAAATGGTCAGTAAAGGAAACAGACTTAAAATGACTTCAGATCCAAATGTAACAGTAAAGGGAAACAAACTTAAAATGACTTCAGATCCAAATGTAACAGTAAAGGGAAACAGACTTAAAATGACTTCATTCAAAATGTAACAGTAAAAGAAAACAGACTTAAAATGACTTCAGATCCAAAATGTAACAGTAAAGGGAAACAGACTTAAAATGACTTCAGATCCAGATGTAACAGTAAAGGGAAACAGAATTAAAAATGACTTCAGTTCCAAATGTAACAGCAAAGGGAAACAGACTTAAATGACTTCAGATCCAAATGTAACAGTAAAGGGAAACAGACTTAAAATGACTTCAGATCCAAATGTAACAGTAAAGGGAAACAGATTTAAATGACTTCAGATCCAAATGTAAGAGTAAAGGGAAACAGACTTAAAATGACTTCAGATCCAAATGTAACAGTAAAGGGAAACAAAACTTAAAATGACTTCAGATCCAAATGTAACAGTAAAGGGAAACAGACTTTAAAATGACTTCTGATCCAAAATGTAACAGTAAAAGAAAACAGACTTAAAATGACTTCAGATCCAAATGTAACAGTAAAGGGAAACAGACTTAAAATGGATTCAGATCCAGATGTAACAGTAAAGGGAAACAGACTTAAAATGACTTCAGTTCCAAATGTAACAGCAAAGGGAAACAGACTTAAAATGACTTCAGATCCAAATGTAACAGTAAAGGGAAACAGACTTAAAATGACTTCAGATCCAAATGTAACAGTAAAGGGAAACAGACTTTAAATGACTTCAGATCCAAATGTAACAGTAAAAGAAAACAGACTTAAATGACTTCAGATCCAAATGTAACAGTAAAGGGAAACAGCATTTAAAAATGTGACTTCAGATCCAAATGTAACAGTAAAGGGAAACAGATTTAAATGACTTCAGATCCAAAATGTAACAGTAAAGGGAAACAGACTTAAATGACTTCAGATCCAAATGTAACAGTAAAGGGAAACAGACTTAAAATGACTTCAGATCCAAATGTAACAGTAAAGGGAAATAGACTTAAATGACTTCAGATCCAAATGTAACAGTAAAAGAAAACAGACTTAAAATGACTTCAGATCCAAATGTAACAGTAAAGGGAAACAGACTTAAAATGACTTCAGATCCAAAATGCAACAGTAAAGGGAAACAGACTTAAAAATGGACGATCCAAATGTAACAGTAAAGGGAAACAGACTTAAAATGACTTCAGATCCAAATGTAACAGTAAAGGGAAACAGACTTAAAATGACTTCAGATCCAAATGTAACAGTAAAGGGAAACAGACGTAAATGATCAGGCTCCAAATGTAACAGTAAAGGGAAACAGACTTAAAATGACTTCAGATCCAAATGTAATAAGTGGTAAGGGAAACAGACTTAAAATGACTTCAGATCCAAATGTAACAGTAAAGGGAAACAGACTTAAAATGACTTCAGATCCAAATGTAACAGTAAAGGGAAACAGAATTAAAATGACTTCAGATCCAAAATGTAACAGTAAAAGAAAAACAGACTTAAAAATGACTGGTAGATCCAAATGTAACAGTAAAGGGAAAACAGACTTAAAATGACTTCAGATCCAAATGTAACAGTAAAGGGAAACAGACTTAAAATGACTTCAGATCCAAATGTAACAGTAAAAGAAAACAGACTTAAAATGACTTCAGATCCAAATGTAACAGTAAAAGGGAAACAGACTTAAAATGACTTCAGATCCAAATGTAACAGTAAAGGGAAACAGACTTAAAATGACTTCAGTTCCAAATGTAACAGTAAAGGGAAACAGACTTAAAATGACTTCAGATCCAAATGTAACAGTAAAGGGAAACAGACTTAAAATGACTTCAGATCCAAATGTAACAGTAAAGGGAAACAGACTTAAAATGACTTCAGATCCAAATGTAACAGTAAAAGAAACAGACTTAAAATGACTTCAGATCCAAATGTAACAGTAAAGGGAAACAGACTTAAAATGACTTCAGATCCAAATGTAACAGTAAAGGGAAACAGATTTAAATGACTTCAGATCCAAAAGTAACAGTAAAGGGAAACAGACTTAAAATGATCAGATCCAAATGTAACAGTAAAAGAAAACAGACTTAAAATGACTTCAGATCCAAATGTAACAGTAAAGGGAAACAGACTTAAAATGACTTCAGATCCAGATGTAACAGTAAAGGGAAACAGACTTAAAATGACTTCAGTTCCAAATGTAACTGCAAAGGGAAACAGGTTTTCAAAATGACTTCAGATCCAAATGTAACAGTAAAGGGAAACAGACTTAAAATGACTTCAGATCCAAATGTAACAGTAAAGGGAAACAGACTTAAAATGACTTCAGATCCAAATGTAACAGTAAAAGAAAACAGACTTAAAATGACTTCAGATCCAAATGTAACAGTAAAGGGAAACAGACTTAAAATGACTTCAGATCCAAATATAACAGTAAAGGGAAACAGACTTAAAAAATGACTTCAGATCCAAATGTAACAGTAAAGGGAAACAGACTTAAAATGACTTCAGATCCAAATGTAACAGTAAAGGGAAACAAACTTAAAATGACTTCAGATCCAAATGTAACAGTAAAGGGAAACAGATCTTAAAAATGACTTCAGGTCCAAATGTAACAGTAAAGGGAAACAGACTTAAAATGACTTCAGATCCAAATGTAACAGTAAAAGAAAACAGACTTAAAATGACTTCAGATCCAAATGTAACAGTAAAGGGAAACAGACTTAAAATGACTTCATATCCAAAATGTAACAGTAAAGGAAAACAGACTTAAAATGACTTCAGATCCAAATGTAACAGTAAAGGGAAACAGACTTTAAAATGCCTTCAGATCCAAATGTAACAGTAAAGGGAAACAGACTTAAATGACTTCAGATCCAAATGTAACAGTAAAAGAAAACAGACTTAAAATGACTTCAGATCCAAATGTAAATATGACTTCAGATCCAAATGTAACAGTAAAAGAAACAGATTTAAAAAATGACTTCAGATCCAAATGTAACAGTAAAAGAAAACAGATTTAAAATGACTTCAGATCCAAATGTAACAGTAAAGGGAAACAGACTTAAAATGACTTCAGATCCAAATGTAACAGTAAAGGGAAACAGACTTAAAATGACTTAAGATCCAACAACAGTAAAAGAAAACAGACTTAAAATGACTTCAGATCCAAATGTAACAATAAAGGGAATCAGACTTAAAATGTCTTCAGATCCAAATGTAACAGTAAAGGGAAACAGACTTAAAATGACTTCAGATCCAAATGTAACAGTAAAGGGAAAACAGAATTTAAAAATGACTTCAGATCCAAATGTAACAGTAAAGGGAAACAGACTTAAAATGACTTCAGATCCAAATGTAACAGTAAAGGGAAACAGACTTAAAATGACTTCAGATCCAAATGTAACAGTAAAAGAAACAGACTTAAAATGACTTCAGATCCAAATGTAACAGTAAATGGAAACAGACTTAAATGACTTCAGATCCAAATGTAACAGTAAAAGAAAACAGACTTAAAATGACTTCAGATCCAAATGTAACAGTAAAAGAAAACAGATTTAAACAGACTTTAGATCCAAATGTAACAGTAAAAGAAAACAGACTTAAAATGACTTCAGATCCAAATGTAACAGTAAAGGAAACAGACTTAAATGACTTAAGATCCAAATGTAACAGTAAAAGAAACAGACTTAAAATGACTTCAGATCCAAATGTAACAGTAAAGGGAAACGGACTTAAAATGTTCTGCATCCAAATGTAACAGTAAAGGGAAACAGACTTAAAATGATCATAGATCCAAATGTTACAGTAAAGGGAAACAGACTTAAAATAGACTTCAGATCCAAATGTAACAGTAAAGGGAAACAGACTTAAATGACTTCAGATCCAAATGTAACAGTAAATGGAAACAAACTTAAAATGATTCAGATCCGAAATGTAACAGTAAAGGGAAACAGACTTAAAATGACTTAAGATCCAAATGTAACAGTAAAAGAAACAGACTTAAAATGACTTCAGATCCAAATGTAACAGTAAAGGGAAACAGACTTAAAAAGGACTTCAGATCCAAATGTAACAGTAAAGGGAAACAGACTTAAAATGACTTCAGATCCAAAATGTAACAGTAAAGGGAAACAGACTTAAAATGACTTCAGATCCAAATGTAACAGTAAAGGGAAACAAACTTAAAATGACTTCAGATCCAAATGTAACAGTAAAGGGAAACAGACTTAAAATGACTTCAGATCCAAATGTAACAGTAAAAGAAAACAGACTTAAAATGACTTCAGATCCAAATGTAACAGTAAAGGGAAACAGACTTAAAATGACTTCAGATCCAAAATGTAACAGTAAAGGGAAACAGACTTTAAATGACTTCCTGATCCAAATGTAACAGTAAAGGGAAACAGACTTAAAATGACTTCAGATCCAAATGTAACAGTAAAAGAAAACAGACTTAAAACAGACTTCAGATCCAAATGTAACAGTAAAGGGAAACAGACTTAAAATGACTTCAGATCCAAAATGTAACAGTAAAGGGAAACAGACTTAAAAATGACTTCAGATCCAAATGTAACAGTAAAGGGAAACAGACTTAAAATGACTTGATCCAAATGTAACAGTAAAGGGAAACAGACTTAAAATGACTTCAGATCCAAATGTAACAGTAAAAGGAAACAGACGTAAAATGACTTCAGTTCCAAATGTAACAGTAAAGGGAAACAGACTTAAATGACTTCAGATCCAAATGTAACAGTAAAGGGAAACAGACTTAAAATGACTTCAGATCCAAAATGTAACAGTAAAGGGAAAACAGACTTAAAATGACTTCAGATCCAAATGTAACAGTAAAGGGAAACAGACTTAAAAAATGACTTCAGATCCAAATGTAACAGTAAAAGGGAAACAGACTTAAAATGACTTCAGATCCAAATGTAACAGTAAAAGAAAACAGACTTAAAATGACTTCAGATCCAAATGTAACAGTAAAGGGAAACAGACTTAAAATGACTTCAGAACCAAATGTAACAGTAAAGGGAAACAGACTTAAAATGACTTCAGATCCAAATGTAACAGTAAAAGAAAACAGACTTAAAATGACTTCAGATCCAAATGTAACAGTAAAGGGAAACAGACTTAAAAATGACTTCAGATCCAAATGTAACAGTAAAGGGAAACAGACTTAAAAATGACTTCAGTTCCAAATGTAACAGTAAAGGGAAACAGACTTAAAAATGACTTGAGATCCAAAATGTAACAGTAAAGGGAAACAGACTTAAATGACTTCAGATCCAAATGTAACAGTAAAGGGAAAACAGACTTAAAATGACTTCAGATCCAAAATGTAACAGTAAAAGAAAAAACAGACTTAAAAATGACTTCAGATCCAAATGTAACAGTAAAGGGAAACAGACTTAAAATGACTTCAGATCCAAATGTAACAGTAAAGGGAAACAGATTTAAATGACTTCAGATCCAAATGTAACAGTAAAGGGAAACAGACTTAAAATGACTTCAGATCCAAATGTAACAGTAAAGGGAAACAAACTTAAAATGACTTCAGATCCAAAAGTAACAGTAAAGGGAAACAGACTTAAAAATGACTTCAGATCCAAATGTAACAGTAAAGAAAACAGACTTAAAATGACTTCAGATCCAAATGTAGCAGTAAAGGGAAACAGACTTAAAATGACTTCAGATCCAGATGTAACAGTAAAGGGAAACAGACTTAAAATGACTTCAGTTCCAAATGTAACAGCAAAGGGAAACAGACTTAAAATGACTTCAGATCCAAATGTAACAGTAAAGGGAAACAGACTTAAAATGACTTCAGATCCAAATGTAACAGTAAAGGGAAACAGACTTAAATGACTTCAGATTCAAATGTAACAGTAAAGAAAAAACAGACTTAAAATGACTTCAGATCCAAATGTAACAGTAAAGGGAAACAGACTGAAATGACTTCAGATCCAAATGTAACAGTAAAGGGAAACAGACTTAAAATGACTTCAGATCCAAATGTAACAGTAAAGGGAAACAGACTTAAATGACTTCAGATCCAAATGTAACAGTAAAGGGAAACAAACTTAAAATGACTTCAGATCCAAATGTAACAGTAAAGGGAAACAGACTTAAAAAATGACTTCAGGTCCAAAATGTAACAGTAAAGGGAAACAGACTTAAATGACTTCAGATCCAAATGTAACAGTAAAAGAAAACAGATTTAAAATGACTTCAGATCCAAATGTAACAGTAAAGGGAAACAGACTTAAAATGACTTCAGATCCAAATGTAACAGTAAAGGGAAACAGACTAAAATGACTTCAGATCCAAATGTAACAGTAAAGGGAAACAGACTTAAAATGACTGTAGATCCAAATGTAACAGTAAAGGGAAACAGACTTAAAATGACTTCAGATCCAAATGTAACAGTAAAAGAAAACAGACTTAAAATGACTTCAGATCCAAATGTAACAGTAAATGGAAACAGACTTAAAAAATGACTTCAGATCCAAAATGTAACAGTAAAAGAAAACAGACTTAAAATGACTTAAGATCCAAATGTAACAGTAAAAGAAAACAGATTTAAAATGACTTCAGATCCAAATGTAACAGTAAAAGAAAACAGACTTAAAATGACTTCAGATCCAAATGTAACAGTAAAGGGAAACAGACTTAAAATGACTTAAGATCCAAAATGTACAGTAAAAGAAAACAGACTTAAAATGACTTCAGATCCAAATGTAACAGTAAAGGGAAACAGACTTAAAATGTCTTCAGATCCAAATGTAACAGTAAAGGGAAAACAGACTTAAAATGACTTCAGATCCAAATGTAACAGTAAAGGGAAACAGACTTAAAATGACTTCAGATCCAAATGTAAGAGTAAAGGGAAAACAGACTTAAAATGACTTCAGATCCAAATGTAACAGTAAAGGGAAACAGACTTAAAATGACTTCAGATCCAAATGTAACAGTAAAAGAAAAAATAGACTTAAAACATCTCCAGATCCAAATGTAACAGCATGGAAACAGACTTAAAATGACTTCAGATCCAAATGTAACAGTAAAAGAAAACAGACTTAAAATGACTTCAGATCCAAATGTAACAGTAAAAAGAAAACAGATTTAAAATGACTTCAGATCCAAATGTAACAGTAAAAGAAAACAGACTTAAAATGACTTCAGATCCAAATATAACAGTAAAGGGAAACAGACTTAAAATGACTTAAGATCCAAATGTAACAGTAAAAGAAAACAGACTTAAAATGACTTCAGATCCAAATGTAACAGTAAAGGGAAACGGACTTAAAATGTCTTCAGATCCAAATGTAACAGTAAAGGGAAACAGACTTAAAATGACTTCAGATCCAAATGTTACAGTAAAGGGAAACAGACTTAAAATGACTTCAGATCCAAATGTAACAGTAAAGGGAAACAGACTTAAAATGACTTCAGATCCAAATGTAACAGTAAATGGAAACAAACTTAAAATGATTCAGATCCAAATGTAACAGTAAAGGGAAACAGACATAAAATGACTTAAGATCCAAATGTAACAGTAAAAGAAAACAGACTTAAAATGACTTCAGATCCAAATGTAACAGTAAAGGGAAACAGACTTAAAATGACTTCAGATCCAAATGTAACAGTAAAGGGAAACAGACTTAAAATGACTTCAGATCCAAATGTAACAGTAAAGGGAAACAGACTTAAAATGACTTCAGATCCAAATGTAACAGTAAAGGGAAACAGACTTAAAATGACTTCAGATCCAAATGTAACAGTAAAGGGAAACAGACTTAAAATGACTTCAAATCCAAATGTAACAGTAAAGGGAAACAGACTTAAAATGACTTCAGATCCAAATGTAAAAGTAAATGGAAACAAACTTAAAATGAATTCAGATCCAAATGTAACAGTAAAGGGAAACAGACTTAAAATGACTTCAGATCCAAATGTAACAGTAAAGGGAAACAGACTTAAAATGACTTCAGATCCAAATGTAACAGTAAAGGGAAACAGACGTAAAATGACTTCAGATCCAAATGTAACAGTAAAGGGAAACAGACTTAAAATGACTTCAGATCCAAATGTAACAGTAAAGGGAAACAGACTTAAAATGACTTCAGATCCAAATGTAACAGTAAAGGGAAACAGACTTAAAATGACTTCAGATCCAAATGTAACAGTAAAGGGAAACAGACTTAAAATGACTTCAGATCCAAATGTAACAGTAAAAGAAAACAGACTTAAAATGACTTCAGATCCAAATGTAACAGTAAAGGGAAACAGACTTAAAATGACTTCAGATCCAAATGTAACAGTAAAGGGAAACAGACTTAAAATGACTTCAGATCCAAATGTAACAGTAAATGGAAACAAACTTAAAATGACTTCAGATCCAAATGTAACAGTAAAGGGAAACAGACTTAAAATGACTTCAGATCCAAATGTAACAGTAAAGGGAAACAGACTTAAAATGACTTCAGATCCAAATGTAACAGTAAAGGGAAACAGACTTAAAATGACTTCAGATCCAAATGTAACAGTAAAGGGAAACAAACTTAAAATGACTTCAGATCCAAATGTAACAGTAAAAGAAAACAGACTTAAAATGACTTCAGATCCAAATGTAACAGTAAAGGGAAACAAACTTAAAATGACTTCAGATCCAAATGTAACAGTAAAGGGAAACAGACTTAAAATGACTTCAGATCCAAATGTAACAGTAAAGGGAAACAGACTTAAAATGACTTCAGATCCAAATGTAACAGTAAAAGAAAACAGACTTAAAATGACTTCAGATACAAATGTAACAGTAAAGGGAAACAGATTAAAATGACTTCAGATCCAAATGTAACAGTAAAGGGAAACAGACTTAAAATGACTTCAGATCCAAATGTAACAATAAAGGGAAACAGACTTAAAATGGACTTCAGATCCAAATGTAACAGTAAAAGAAAACAGACTTAAAATGACTTCAGATCCAAATGTAACAGTAAAGGGAAACAGACTTAAAATGACTTCAGATCCAAATGTAACAGTAAAGGGAAACAGACTTAAAATGACTTCAGAACCAAATGTAACAGTAAAGGGAAACAGACGAAAATGACTTCAGATCCAAATGTAACAGTAAAGGGAAACAGACTTAAAATGACTTCAGATCCAAATGTAACAGTAAAGGGAAACAGACTTAAAATGACTTCAGATCCAAATGTAACAGTAAAGGGAAACAGACTTAAAATGACTTCAGAATCCAAATGTAACAGTAAAAGAAAACAGACTTAAAATGACTTCAGATCCAAATGTAACAGTAAAGGGAAACAGACTTAAAATGACTTCAGATCCAAATGTAACAGTAAAGGGAAACAGACTTAAAATGACTTCAGATCCAAATGTAACAGTAAATGGAAACAAACTTAAAATGACTTCAGATCCAAATGTAACAGTAAAGGGAAACAGACTTAAATGACTTCAGATCCAAATGTAACAGTAAAGGGAAACAGACTTAAAATGACTTCAGATCCAAATGTAACAGTAAAGGAAACAGACTTTAAAATGACTTCAGATCCAAATGTAACAGTAAAAGAAAACAGACTTAAAATGACTTCAGATCCAAATGTAACAGTAAAAGAAAACAGACTTAAAATGACTGCTTCAGATCCAAATGTAACAGTAAAAGAAAACAGACTTAAAATGACTTCAGATCCAAATGTAACAGTAAAGGGAAACAGACTTAAAATGACTTAAGATCCAAATGTAACAGTAAAGAAAACAGACTGAAAATGACTTCAGATCCAAATGTAACAGTAAAGGGAAACAGGCTTAAAATGACTTCAGATCCAAAATGTAACAGTAAAGGGAAACAGACTTAAAATGACTTCAGATCCAAATGTAACAGTAAAGGGAAACAGACTTAAAATGACTTCAGATCCAAATGTAACAGTAAAGGGAAACAGACTTAAAATGATTCCCCAGATCCAAATGTAACAGTAAAGGGAAACAGACTTAAAATGACGTCAAATCCAAATGTAACAGTAAAGGGAAACAGACTTTTAAATGACTTCAGATCCAAATGTAACAGTAAATGGAAACAAACTTAAAATGACTTCAGATCCAAATGTAACAGTAAAGGGAAACAGACTTAAAATGACTTCAGATCCAAATGTAACAGTAAAGGGAAACAGACTTAAAATGACTTCAGATCCAAATGTGATTGTGCAAAGGGAAAACAGACGTAAAATGACTTCAGATCCAAATGTAACAGTAAAGGGAAACAGACTTAAACAGACTTCAGATCCAAATGTAACAGTAAAGGGAAACAGACTTAAAATGACTTCAGAACCAAAATGTAACAGTAAAGGGAAACAGACTTAAAATGACTTCAGATCCAAATGTAACAGTAAAGGGAAACAGACTTAAAATGACTTCAGATCCAAATGTAACAGTAAAGGGAAACAGACTTAAAATGACTTCAGATCCAAATGTAACAGTAAAGGGAAACAGACTTTAAATGACTTCAGATCCAAATGTAACAGTAAAAGGAAACAGACTTAAATGACTTCAGATCCAAATGTAACAGTAAAGGGAAACAGACTTAAAATGACTTCAGATCCAAATGTAACAGTAAAGGGAAACAGACTTAAATGACTTCAGATCCAAATGTAACAGTAAATGGAACAACCAAAATGACTTCAGATCCAAATGTAACAGTAAAGGGAAACAGACTTAAAATGACTTCAGATCCAAATGTAACAGTAAAGGGAAACACATTTAAAATGACTTCAGATCCAAATGTAACAGTAAAGGGAAACAGACTTAAAATGACTTCAGATCCAAATGTAACAGTAAAAGAAAACAGACTTAAAAATGACTTCAGATCCAAATGTAACAGTAAAAGAAAAAACAGACTTTAAAATGACTTCAGATCCAAATGTAACAGTAAAAGAAACAGACTTAAAATGACTTCAGATCCAAATGTAACAGTAAAGGGAAACAGACTTAAAATGACTTAAGATCCAAATGTAACAGTAAAAGAAAACAGACTGGAAAATGACTTCAGATCCAAATGTAACAGTAAAGGGAAACAGACTTAAAATGACTTCAGATCCAAATGTAACAGTAAAGGGAAACAAGACTTAAAATGAGACTTCAGATCCAAAATGTAACAGTAAAGGGAAACAGACTTAAAATGACTTCAGATCCAAATGTAACAGTAAAGGGAAACAGACTTAAAATGACTTCAGATCCAAATGTAACAGTAAAGGGAAACAGACTTAAAAATGACGTCAAATCCAAATGTAACAGTAAAGGGAAACAGATGACTTAAAATGACTTCAGATCCAAATGTAACAGTAAATGGAAACAAACTTAAAATGACTTCAGATCCAAATGTAACAGTAAAGGGAAACAGACTTAAAATGACTTCAGATCCAAATGTAACAGTAAAGGGAAACAGACTTAAAATGACTTCAGATCCAAATGTAACAGTAAAGGGAAACAGACGTAAAATGACTTCAGATCCAAATGTAACAGTAAAGGGAAACAGACTTAAAATGACTTCAGATCCAAATGTAACAGTAAAGGGAAACAGATTAAAATGACTTCAGGTCCAAATGTAACAGTAAAGGGAAACAGACTTAAAATGACTTCAGATCCAAATGTAACAGTAAAGGGAAACAGACTTAAAATGACTTCAGATCCAAATGTAACAGTAAAAGAAAACAGACTTAAAATGACTTCAGATCCAAATGTAACAGTAAAGGGAAACAGACTTAAAATGACTTCATAGATCCAAATGTGTAACAGTAAATGAAACAAACTTTAAATGACTTCAGATCCAAATGTAACAGTAAAGGGAAACAGACTTAAAATGACTTCAGAATCCAAATGTAACAGTAAAGGGAAACAGACTTAAAATGACTTAAGATCCAAATGTAACAGTAAAAGAAAACAGACTTAAAATGACTTCAGATCCAAAATGTAACAGTAAAGGGAAACAGACTTAAAAATGACTTCAGATCCAAATGTAACAGTAAAGGGAAACAGACTTAAAATGACTTCAGATCCAAATGTAACAGTAAAGGGAAACAGACTTAAAATGACTTCAGATCCAAATGTAACAGTAAAGGGAAACAGACTTAAAATGACTTCAGATCCAAATGTAACAGTAAAGGGAAACAGACTTAAAATGACTTCAAATCCAATGTAACAGTAAAGGGAAACAGACTTAAAATGACTTCAGATCCAAATGTAAAAGTAGATGGAAACAAACTTAAAATGACTTCAGATCCAAATGTAACAGTAAAGGGAAACAGACTTAAAATGACTTCAGATCCAAATGTAACAGTAAAGGGAAACAGACTTAAAATGACTTCAGATCCAAATGTAACAGTAAAGGGAAACAGACGTAAAATGACTTCAGATCCAAATGTAACAGTAAAGGGAAACAGACTTAAAATGACTTCAGATCCAAATGTAACAGTAAAAGGGAAACAGACTTAAAATGACTTCAGATCCAAATGTAACAGTAAAGGGAAACAGACTTAAAATGACTTCAGATCCAAATGTAACAGTAAAGGGAAACAGACTTAAAATGACTTCAGATCCAAATGTAACAGTAAAAGAAAACAGACTTAAAATGACTTCAGATCCAAATGTAACAGTAAAGGGAAACAGATTAAAATGACTTCAGATCCAAATGTAACAGTAAATGGAAACAAACTTAAAATGACTTCAGATCCAAATGTAACAGTAAAGGGAAACAGACTTAAAATGACTTCAGATCCAAATGTAACAGTAAAGGGAAACAGACGTAAAATGACTTCAGATCCAAATGTAACAGTAAAGGGAAACAGACTTAAAATGACTTCAGATCCAAATGTAACAGTAAAGGGAAACAGACTTAAAATGACTTCAGATCCAAATGTAACAGTAAAGGGAAACAGACTTAAAAATGACTTCAGATCCAAATGTAACAGTAAAGGGGAAACAGACTTAAAATGACTTCAGATCCAAATGTAACAGTAAAGGGAAACAGACTTAAAATGACTTCAGATCCAAATGTAACAGTAAAGGGAAACAGACTTAAAAATGACTTCAGATCCAAATGTAACAGTAAAAGAAAAAACAGACTTAAAATGACTAAGATCCAAATGTAACAGTAAAGGGAAACAGACTTAAAATGACTTCAGATCCAAAATGTAACAGTAAAGGGAAACAGACTTAAAATGACTTCAGATCCAAATGTAACAGTAAATGGAAACAAACTTAAAATGACTTCAGATCCAAATGTAACAGTAAAGGGAAACAGACTTTAAAATGACTTCAGATCCAAATGTAACAGTAAAGGGAAACAGACTTAAAATGACTTCAGATCCAAATGTAACAGTAAAGGGAAACAGACTTAAAACGACTTCAGATCCAAATGTAACAGTAAAGGGAAACAGACTTAAAATGACTTCAGATCCAAATGTAACAGTAAAAGAAAGCAGACTTAAAAATGATTTCAGATCTAAATGTAACAGTAAAGGGAAACAGACTTAAATGACTTGGGATCCAAATGTAACAGTAAAAGAAACAGACTTAAAATGACTGCAGATCCAAATGTAACAGTAAAAGAAAACAGACTTAAAATGACTTCAGATCCAAATGTAACAGTAAAAGAAAACAGACTTAAAATGACTTCAGATCCAAATGTAACAGTAAAGGGAAACAGACTTAAAATGACTTAAGATCCAAATGTAACAGTAAAAGAAACAGACTGAAAATGACTTCAGATCCAAATGTAACAGTAAAGGGAAACAGACTTAAAATGACTTCAGATCCAAATGTAACAGTAAAGGGAAACAGACTTAAAATGACTTCAGATCCAAATGTAACAGTAAAGGGAAACAGACTTAAAATGACTTCAGATCCAAATGTAACAGTAAAGGGAAACAGACTTTAAAATGACTTCAGATCCAAATGTAACAGTAAAGGGAAACAGACTTAAAATGACTTCAAATCCAAATGTAACAGTAAAGGGAAACAGACTTAAAATGACTTCAGATCCAAATGTAACAGTAAATGGAAACAAACTTAAAATGACTTCAGATCCAAATGTAACAGTAAAGGGAAACAGACTTAAAATGACTTCAGATCCAAATGTAACAGTAAAGGGAAACAGACTTAAAATGACTTCAGATCCAAATGTAACAGTAAAGGAAACAGACGTAAAATGACTTCAGATCCAAATGTAACAGTAAAGGGAAAACAGACTTAAAAATGACTTCAGATCCAAATGTAACAGTAAAGGGAAACAGACTTAAATGACTTCAGATCCAAATGTAACAGTAAAGGGAAACAGACTTAAAATGACTTCAGATCCAAATGTAACAGTAAAGGGAAACAGACTTAAATGACTTTTAGATCCAAATGTAACAGTAAAAGAAAACAGACTTAAAATGACTTCAGATCCAAATGTAATAGTAAAGGGAAACAGACTTAAAATGACTTCAGATCCAAATGTAACAGTAAATGGAAACAAACTTAAATGACTTCAGATCCAAATGTAACAGTAAAGGGAAACAGACTTAAAATGACTTCAGATCCAAATGTAACAGTAAAGGGAAACAGACTTAAATGACTTCAGATCCCAATGTAACAGTAAAGGGAAACAGACTTAAATGACATCATATCCAAATGTAACAGTAAAGGGAAACAAACTTAAAATGACTTCAGATCCAAATGTAACAGTAAAGGGAAAACAGACTTAAAATGACTTCAGATCCAAATGTAACAGTAAAGGGAAACAAACTTAAAATGACTTCAGATCCAAATGTAACAGTAAAGAAAACAGACTTAAAATGACTTCAGATCCAAATGTAACAGTAAAGGAAACAGATTAAAATGACTTTAGATCCAAATGTAACAGTAAAAGGGAAACAGACTTAAAAATGACTTCAGATCCAAATGTAACAATAAAGGGAAACAGACTTAAAATGACTTCAGATCCAAATGTAACAGTAAAAGAAAACAGACTTAAAATGACTTCAGATCCAAATGTAACAGTAAAGGGAAACAGACTTAAAATGACTTCAGATCCAAATGTACAGTAAAGGGAAACAGACTTAAAATGACTTCAGATCCAAATGTAACAGTAAAGGGACACAGACTTAAAATGACTTCAGATCCAAATGTAAATAAAGTGAAACAGATTTAAATGACTTCAGATCCAAATGTAACAGTAAAGGGAAACAGACTTAAAATGACTTCAGATCCAAAATGTAACAGTAAAGGGAAACAGACTTAAAAATGACTTCAGATCCAAATGTAACAGTAAAAGAAAACAGACTTAAAATGACTTCAGATCCAAATGTAACAGTAAAGGGAAACAGACTTAAACAGACTTCAGATCCAAATGTAACAGTAAAAGGGAAACAGACTTAAAATGACTTCAGATCCAAATGTAACAGTAAATGGAAACAAACTTAAAATGACTTCAGATCCAAATGTAACAGTAAGGCAAAACAGACTTAAAAATGACTTCAGATCCAAATGTAACAGTAAAGGGAAACAGACTTAAAATGACTTCAGATCCAAATGTAACAGTAAAGGGAAACAGACTTAAAATGACTTCAGATCCAAACGTAACAGTAAAGGGAAACAGACTTAAAATGACTTCAGATCCAAATGTAACAGTAAAGGGAAACAGACTTAAAATGACTTCAGATCCAAATGTAACAGTAAAGGGAAACAGACTTAAAATGTCTTCAGATCCAAATGTAACAGTAAATGGAAACAAACTTAAAACGACTTCAGATCCAAATGTAACAGTAAAGGGAAACAGACTTAAAATGACTTCAGATCCAAATGTAACAGTAAAGGGAAACAGACTTAAAATGACTTCAGATCCAAATGTAACAGTAAAGGGAAACAGACTTAAAATGACTTCAGATCCAAATGTAACAGTAAAGGGAAACAGACTTAAAATGACTTCAGATCCAAATGTAACAGTAAAAGAAAACAGACTTAAAATGACTTCAGATCCAAATGTAACAGTAAAAGAAAATAGACTTAAAATGACTTCAGATCCAAATGTAACAGTAAAGGGAAACAGATTAAAATGACTTCAGATCCAAATGTAACAGTAAAGGGAAACAGACTTAAAATGACTTCAGATCCAAATGTAACAGTAAAGGGAAACAGACTTAAAATGACTTCAGATACAAATGTACAGTAAAAGAAACAGACGAAAAATGACTCTGTAAATGTAACAGTAAAGGGAAAACAGACTTAAAATGACTTCAGATCCAAATGTAACAGTAAAGGGAAACAGACTTTTAAAAATGTCTTCAGATTCAAATGTAACAGTAAATGGAAACAAACTTAAAACGGATTTAGATCCAAATAACAGTAAAGGGAAACAGACTTTAAATGACTTCAGATCCAAATGTAACAGTAAAGGGAAACAGACTTAAATGACTTCAGATCCAAATGTGCAATGGGAAACAGACTTAAAATGACTTCAGATCCAAATGTAACAGTAAAGGGAAACAGACTTAAAATGACTTCAGATCCAAATGTAACAGTAAAGGGAAACAGACTTAAATGACTTCAGATCCAAATGTAACAGTAAAGGGAAACAGACTTAAATGACTTCAGATCCAAATGTAACAGTAAAAGAAACAGACTTAAAATGATTTCAGATCTAAATGTAACAGTAAAGGGAAACAGACTCTAAAAATGACTTCAGATCCAAATGTAACAGTAAAAGAAAAAACAGACTTTAAATGACTTCAGATCCAAATGTAACAGTAAAAGAAACAGACTTAAAAATGACTTCAGATCCAAATGTAACAGTAAAAGAAAACAGACTTAAAAATGACTTCAGATCCAAAATAAAAGAAGGGAAACATCTTTAAAATGACTTAAGATCCAAATGTAACAGTAAAAGAAAACAGACTTAAAATGACTTCAGATCCAAATGTAACACAGTAAAGGGAAACAGACTTAAATGACTTCACAGGATCCAAATGTAACAGTAAGGAAACAGACTTAAAATGACTTCAGATCCAAATGTAACAGTAAAAGAAAACAGACTTAAAATGACTTCAGATCCAAATGTAACAGTAAAGGGAAACAGACTTAAATGACTTCAGATCCAAATGTACAAAGTTGAAACAGACTTAAAATGACTTCAGATCCAAATGCAGGTAAAGAAAACAGACTTAAAATGACTTCAGATCCAAATGTAACAGTAAAGGGAAACAGACTTAAAAATGACTTCAGATCCAAATGTAACAGTAAAGGGAAACAGACTTAAAATGACTTCAGATCCAAATGTAACAGTAAAGGAAACAGACTTAAAATAACTTCAGATCCAAATTTAACAGTAAAGGGAAACAGACTTAAAATGACTTCAGATCCAAATGTAACAGTAAAGGGAAACAGACTTAAAATGACTTCAGATCCAAATGTAACAGTAAAAGAAAACAGACTTAAAAATGACTTCTGATCCAAATGTAACAGCAAGGGAAACAGACTTAAAATCACTTCAGATCCAAAATGTACTGGTAAAGGGAAACAGACTTAAATGACTTCAGATCCAAATGTAACAGTAAATGGAAACAAACGTAAAATGACTCCAGATCCAAATGTAACAGTAAAGGGAAAACAGACTTAAAATGACTTCAGATCCAAATGTAACAGTAAAGGGAAACAAACTTAAAATGACTTCAGATCCAAATGTAACAGTAAAGGGAAACAGACTTAAAAAATGGACTTGATCCAAATGTAACAGTAAAAGAAAAACAGACTTAAAAATGACTTTGATCCAAATGTAACAGTAAAGGGAAAACAGACTTAAAATGACTTCAGATCCAAATGTAACAGTAAAGGGAAACCGACTTAAAATGACTTCAGATCCAAATGTAACAGTAAAAGAAAACAGACTTAAAATGACTTCAGATCCAAAATGTAACAGTAAAGGGAAAACAGACTTAAAATGACTTCAGATCCAAATGTAACAGTAAAGGGAAAGGATCAAAATGACTTCAGATCCAAATGTAACAGTAAAAGGAAAACAGACTTAAAATGACTTCAGATCCAAATGTAACAGTAAAGGGAAACAGACTTAAAATGACTTCAGATCCAAATGTAACAGTAAAGGGGAAAACAGATTAAAATGACTTCAGATCCAAATGTAACAGTAAAGGGAAACAATAGATCTAAAATGACTTCAGATCCAAATGTAACAGTAAAGGGAAACAGACTTAAAATGACTTCAGATCCAAATGTAACAGTAAAGAGAAACAGACGTAAATGACTTCAGTTCCAAATGTAACAGTAAAGGAAACAGACTTCAAATGACTTCAGATCCAAATGTAACAGTAAAGGGAAACAGACTTAAAATGACTTCAGATCCAAATGTAACAGTAAAGGGAAACAGACTTAAAATGACTTCAGATCCAAATGTAACAGTAAAAGGGAAACAGACTTAAACTGGATCAGATCCAAATGTAACAGTAAAGGAAACAGACTTAAAGACTTCAGATCCAAATGTAACAGTAAAAGAAAACAGACTTGGAATGACTTCAGATCCAAATGTAACAGTAAAAGAAAACAGACTTAAATGACTTCAGACCTAAATGTAACAGTAAAAGGAAACAGATTAAAATGACTTCAGATCCAAATGTAACAGTAAAGGGAAACAGACTTAAAAATGACTTCAGACTGGGAACAACAGCAGCGGTGAAACAGACTTAAACATCTCAGCTAAATGTAACAGTAAAAGAAAACAGACTTAAAATGACTTCAGATCCAAATGTAACAGTAAAGGGAAACAGACTTAAAAATGACTTCAGATCCAAATGTAAAAGGAAACCGACTTAAAATACTCAGATCCAAATGTAACAGTAAATGGAAACAAACTTAAAACGACTTCAGATCCAAATGTAACAGTAAAGGGAAACAGACTTAAAATGACTTCAGATCCAAATGTAACAGAAATGTGGTACCGAGACTTAAAATGACTTCAGATTCAAATGTAACAGTAAAGGGAAACAGATTAAAATACAATGTAACAGTAAAGGGAAATGATTCCCCAGATCCAAATGTAACAGTAAAGGGAAACAGACTTAAAATGACTTCAGATCCAAATGTAACAGTAAAGGGAAACAGATCTCTAAAATGACTTCAGATCCAAATGTAACAGTAAAAGAAAACACTTAAATGACTTGTGATCTAAATAACAGTAGAGGGAAACAGACCTCTAAATGATTCCAGATCCAAATGTAACAGTAAAAGAAAAAACAGACTTAAAATGACTTCAGATCCAAATGTAACAGTAAAGAAAACAGACTTAAAATGACTTCAGATTCAAATGTAACAGTAAAAGAAAACAGACTTAAAATGACTTCAGATCCAAATGTAACAGTAAAGGAAACAGACTTAAAATGACTTAAGATTCAAATGTAACAGTAAAAGAAAAACAGACTTAAAATGACTTCTGCCAGATCCAAATGTAACAGTAAAGGGAAACAGACTTTAAATGACTTCAGATCCAAATGTAACAGTAAAGGGAAACAGACTTAAAATGACTTCAGATCCAAATGTAACAGTAAAAGAAAAACAGACTTAAAATGACTTTCCAGATCCAAATGTAACAGTAAAGGGAAACAGACTTAAATGACTTCAGATCCAAATGTAACAGTAAAGGAAACAGACTTAAAAATGACTTCAGATCCAAATGTAACAGTAAAGGAAACAGACTTAAAATAACTTCAGATCCAAATGTAACAGTAAAAGGGAAACAGACTTAAAAATGACTTCAGATCCAAATGTAACAGTAAAGGGAAACAGACTTAAATGACTTCAGATCCAAATGCACAGTAAAGAAAACAGACTAAATGACTTCAGATCCAAATGTAACAGTAAAGGGAAACAGACTTAAAATGACTTCAGATCCAAATGTAACAGTAAAGGGAAACAAGAATTTAAAATGACTTCAGATCCAAAAATGTAACAGTAAATGGAAACAAACGTAAATGACTTCAGATCCAAATAACAGTAAAGGGAAACAGACTCCTGAAATGACTTCAGATCCAAATGTAGAAGAAAAGAAATAAATAAAATTATCTGGATCCAATCAAAATTACAAAATAGATCTGAAACATCAGATCCCAAATTAAACAAAAAGAAACAGACTTAAAATACCTCAGATCCAAATGTAACAGTAAAGGAAACAGATTCTAAATGACTTCAGATCCAAATGTAACAGTAGGAAGGGAAACAGACTTAAAATGACTTCAGATCCAAATGTAACAGTAAAAGAAAACAGACTTAAAATGACTTCAGATCCAAATGTAACAGTAAAGGGAAACAGACTAAAATGACTTCAGATCCAAATGTAACAGTAAAGGGAAACAGACTTAAAATGACTCAACGAAATGTAACAGTAAAGGGAAACAGACTTAAAATGACTTCAGATCCAAATGTAACAGTAAAGAAACAGACTTAAAATGACTCTCAGATCCAACAACAGTAAAGGGAACAGACTTAAAATGACTTCAGATCCAAATGCAACAGTAAAGGGAAACAGACTTAAAAATGACTTCAGATCCAAATGTAACAGTAGAAACAGACTTAAAATGATTCTCAGATCCAAATGTAACAGTAAAGGGAAACAGACTTAAATGATTTCAGATCCAAATGCAATAAAAGGAAACAGACGTAAATGACTTCAGTTCCAAATGTAACAGTAAAGGGAAACAGACTTAAATGACTCCCAGATCCAAATGTAACAGTAAAGGGAAACAGACTTAAAATGACTTCAGATCCAAATGTAACAGTAAAGGAAACAGACTTAAAATGACTTCAGATCCAAATGTAACAGTAAAAAAAGAAAACAGACTTAAAAATGACTTCAGATCCAAATGTAACAGTAAAGGGAAACAGACTTAAAATGACTTCAGATCCAAAATGTAAACAGTAAAGGAAACAGACTTAAAATGACTTCAGATCCAAATGTAACAGTAAAGGTAAACAGACTTAAATGACTTCAGATCCAAATGTAACAGTAAAAGAAACAGACTTAAAATGACTTCAAGATCCAAATGTAACAGTAAAGGGAAACAGACTTAAATGACTCTCAGATCCAAATGCAACAGTAAAGGAATCAGACTTTAAAAATGACTTCAGATCCAAAATGTAACAGTAAAAGAAAACAGACTTAAAATGACTTCAGATCCAAATGTAACAGTAGTGAAACTGACTAAAAATGACTTCAGATCCAAATGTAACAGTAAAGGGAAAAATAGACTTAAAAATGACTTCAGATCCAAATGTAACAGTAAAGGGAAACAGACTTCAAAATGACTTCAGATCCAAATGTAACAGTAAATGGAAACAAACGTAAAATGACTTCAGATCCAAATGTAACAGTAAAGGAAACAGACTTTAAATGACTTCAGATCCAAATGTAACAGTAAAGTGGTGAAACAAACTTAAAATGACTTCAGATCTGCTAAAATGTAACAGTAAAGGGAAACAGACTTAAAATGACTTCAGATCCAAATGTAACAGTAAAGAAACAGACTTAAAATGACTTCAGATCCAAATGTAACAGTAAAGGAAACAGACTTAAAATGACTTCAGATCCAAATGTAACAGTAAAGGGAAACAGACTTAAAATGACTTCAGATCCAAATGTAACAGTAAAAAGAAAACAGACTTAAAATGACTTCAGATCCAAATGTAACAGTAAAGGGAAACAGACTTAAAATGACTTCAGATCCAAATGTAACAGTAAAGGGAAACAGACTAAACATCTCAGATTCAAATGTAACAGTAAAGGGAAACAGACTTAAAATGACTTCCAGATCCAAATGTAACAGTAAAAGAAAACAGACTTAAAATGACTTCAGATCCTAAATGTAACAGTAAAGGGAAACAGATTTAAATGACTTTGATCCAAATGTAACAGTAAAGGGAAACAGACTTAAAATGGACTTCAGATCCAAATGTAACAGCAAAGGGAAACAGACCAAATGGACTTCAGATCTAAATGTAACAGTAAAGGGAAACAGACTTAAAATGACTTCAGATCCAAATGTAACAGTAAAGGAACAGACGTAAATGACTTCAGTTCCAAATGTAACAGTAAAGGAAACAGACTTAAAATGACTTCAGATCCAAATGTAACAGTGCAAAGGGAAACAGACTTAAAAAATGACTTTAGATCCAAATGTAACAGTAAAGGGAAACAGACTTAAAAATGACTTCAGATCCAAATGTAACAGTAAAGAAAACAGGGACTTAAAAATGACTTCAGATCCAAATGTAACAGTAAAGGGAAAACAGACTTAAAATGACTTCAGATCCAAATGTAACAGTAAAGGGAAACAGACTTAAATGACTTCAGATCCAAATGTAACAGTAAAGGGAAACAGACTTAAAATGACTTCAGATCCAAATGTAACAGTAAAAGAAAACAGACTTAAAATGACTTCAGATCCAACTAACAGAAATAAACACTGAAAGATTGATCCAAGTCCAACAGAAGGAACTGAACGCTGAAAGGATCCTTGATCCAACAAACCAGCAAGAAATAGACTGAACATCTTCAGATCCAAATGCAATGTATAAAATTGACTAAAATGACTTGATCCTAAATGTAATAAAGGGAAACACTTGAACATACCAGGTCAAAATGGCACAGCAAAAGGGAAACAGACTAAAGATCAGATTCCACAATAGAGAAGAAATGAGACTAAATATCTTCACATCCAATAAATGCAATGGGAAACACTAAAATAATCTCCAGATCCAAATAAATAAAAGAAAAGAAAGGACTTGAAAATATTTGAGATCCAACACAGTAAAGGGAAATAGACTGCTGATCAGATCCAATGCAATAAAGGGAAATATTCAAAGACAATCCCACAATGAAAATAAGAGACTAAATATCCACATCTGGGTACAACTCACCAAGTCCATGGACGTGGTTTTAGTTACACTTGCCAAAGGAGAAAATCAATATACAGTAATTGACCAGGATATTCTCTTCACTGTTGCCAGCAACAGACATTCATCTATTTACACATTACACCAGCCATAATTTTCCTATATCAAAAGAAGACCAGAATATGCTCTGACCAGAGCTCAAATATATAATTTATCCGCTGCAATGTGCTCCTTTCCACATAAATCTCTAGGTAAAGTATTTATAAAGTCTATTAAACTTTCAAACACATCATACATATTTTACCGAGAATTTATAAAATTAAGCGCAATACTATATTGACGGCAAGAGCTCATCAATTTACAGTTGAATTGACTCGATGTAACCGTAAGTTCTATGGCAGCCATTTCTTTTCTCGATCTTCTCCCTTGTACAGCCCTCTTTCTGTCCCATTTCTTTCCAGTCAACTTTGATCTTCAAAAGACTAAATATAATATAAATCTCTTTTGATTGCTTTTTTTCCTTTTTTTCAATCGTGTCGCCCCATGCAAGGCATTTTACTGCCACTGTTGTGCAGGGTGTTACCTAGGAAGAATAATGCAAATACTCTAAATACCACCTCATCTCAGAAATATAGACAAATACTTGTGCACACACCTTTTATTTTATGCTGACACAATTCATTTCTTTGTGTTGTAAAAAGCAAAAAAACAAAGCATTTTTCGTTGAACATTGTTTGTGAGGAATTTTGTAACTTTTGCATTTAGCTTTCAAGAAAACAAAGATTATTTTAAACAAAATAAAAAATATATTTGTAGATCGTGTTTGAAGTTTATGTTGGGTAAAAGATAATCGTCAAATCAGAAGAATATGGTGGGTGATCAACCAGTTCAAATATAATATAAATCTATTTTGATTGCTCTTTTTTTAATCGTGTCGCCCCAAGCATAGCATTTTATTGCTACTTTTGTTCAAGGGGTTACATTGGATGAATTTTATGAAGAGTGAGAGGTTGCAGGGGGTGTCAGGAAGAGAGTAGGCGAGGGAAGAGATTACTGATGAGAGTGGGGTGAATGTAGAAAAGCATGAGAGAGAGAGTGAGAGAGAGAGGATGTAAGTTAGTTTGACAGGAGATGACTATTGACTTTACATTTAAATTCTTGAAGATTGAAACTGTCAGGAAAGCAAATGTGCGGAAGAGAATTCCACAGGCGGGGAGTGCGAGAAAAGAAGCTGCTGGAGTAGAATTTGTGTTTACAATTTATTGACTTCACAGTAAAAGAGACCTAGTTGTTAATCTTGTGGCTCGAGGAAATTCGTATATAGCCGGTACCAGTGAGCTAAGTTCATCGAAGCAGAAGCCGTGAAAGTATTTGTAGAAAAGACACAGGGAAGCCACACTGCGTCGCGTCGGTAAGAAAGCGGCTGTATCGTAGCTGCCAAGTCGAGATCGATCACATTACAGATTCTCCGTTGGATTCGGTCGAGGACACCTAAGTGGATAGCAGGAGCACCGGACTAGATATGGCAGCAATATTCAATGCACGATCGGATAGTAGACTTGTTTATATCCAGGATTATTATTTTTTTCTCTCCTTAATAAGGTTTCTCATTTTTCTCATTCTTCACACGCAGTAATCCCGTTGTCTCAATAGATTTACTACCTTGCATGGGGTGATGTGATTTTAAAAAATATCATAATAATCCAAACTTCTTACCATGGATGTGCAAGTAGTGTAATGGCTGTCGGTTCAACATTAAAAACCAGAAAGATGGCGTTCGAACAGAAGTCGGGTTAGTTGCATCCATTTACCCGCATATCCTTGGGAAAGTTATGAATTTATCTACCCTGAACAGCTATGGGTTAAATAGTAGGTTGTTCATCTAGAAAATCATTTTTAATTTTTTAAATTGTCAATGTAACATTCACTGGCCAAAAAAAAAGCGTTAAACTTACAAGACAAAAATATGCTTAGACTCAATCTAATCCTTAAAATGTTGATTAGCAGTCAACAAAAACAAATCAATCAACACCTCCCCTTATTAGATTCATGCAGCACTTTTGTCAGTATACAACTACCTTGAGTGGCTCTTTGGCCTCGTATTGGATTAACAGAAATGATTCATGATTTTGTTTTATTCCATATTTCACATACGGCACACAGATTATTAAACAATAGAAGGCTATTCATATTTTAAAACGTTAACATTAAAGTAAAAGGAATATAAGCGCTGGTTGGTCTCGTATGATATTAACCAACTATATGTATGTATGTAATTGTAGAGAAGTCAAATAGGATTTCAAATAATTTAAATCTTGACTCGTCATACAAACAGATCTGAAGTGGCGTAACGTTTTTATTATTTATTATTCGAAGATTTAGGATTTAAAAGTCGTCGATTCCTTATATTCTTCTATTTTTTTTTTTTTTTTTTTTTTTGCTAATTTACGCATCCCGTGTTTACGGATCAGACGTGTCATGACGTTGTCGCTTGTAACAAGCTCATAATACCACCCTTGCCGAACATTGAAATATACACCAAGTCAATTAGATTTGACAACTTAATCACAATTTTTGTAATGAACTTCCATTTCGACTCGAAAACAGAAATTTGCTCGATTCCTTCAATTCTATTGACAAAATTCGCAACTTTATGGAAATATCCTATTTAAGACTCTTTGTATTGCGTTCAATGTACGCATATATATATATATATATATATACTTATTTATAAACGGAACTTTGTCTCTGTATGTGTACGTGTGTGTGTCTGTGTGCGTCTGTGTCCGTTACCTATAGACTCCGAAACGGCTGAACCGATTTTCTTGAAAATTTACACAGTTGTACAATAATGATTCTGCCCTAGTCCTCTCTCAACCAAAACACCATGAAAAAGAACAAACAAAATACCAAAATCAAACCAGCTACTCGGAAAATGCCCAAACTTCTCTGTGTCTCTTTCTCTAACATACGCGGTATCCGCACTAACTTTTATAGCGTAGAAGCATTCTTCCAAACTAACTCACCTGATATCTTAGCCCTATGTGAAACTAACCTTGACTCGTCTATCCCCTCCTCTGAGTTCTATGTTCCTGGTTACCTTCCCCTCTTCAGGAAAGACTCCAACGTCCATATGCATGGGCTTGGTGTATATGCCAGTGGACACCTCCCCCTAGCTAGAGTAACATCTCTCCAATCCCTGGACCAGTCTTTCATATGCTTCCGTCTCTCACTTCTAAGCTCTGTTAGCTATCTCTTCTTCCTCTACCGCTCCCCCTCCTCCTCTGACTGCTCGGTACTTGACAGCATCTCTGACAATATCGACAAGGCCATTTCTTCGCACCCATCTGCCCATTTTTTCGTGTTTGGCGACTTTAACGCCCACCACACTAAGTGGCTGGAAAACTCTATAACCGACCCTGCTGGTGTCCACATCTTTAATTTTTCGATCTCCCAATCCCTTACGCAAGTGGTGGACTTCCCCACGCGTTTCTCCAATAGCCCTAACGGAAGGAACTCGCTACTCGACCTCTGCTTCACTTCCACCCGAAATTCTTGCTCCACCAGACAGCTCCGCCCTCTCGGAAATTCTGACCACGCCGTAGTTTCTGTCAACATCTCGTTCCACTCTACCCCTACCCAAGAAACCCAGACCAACAGAATATCCTACTGCTATCAAAGAGCAGACTGGGATTCTGTGACGTCCCTTGGAACAATGTATTTAGTCTTCCCATCGAAGACTGTGCATCAGAGGTCCCCTCCTGGGTTAAGGCTGGCATCGATGCATTCATCCCTGCCAGGAATTTCAGCTTAAATCCCATTCGTCTCCCTGGTTCTCGCCCGATTGCTCGGCCGCCATTGCCCACCGGAATCATTTCTTCCGGCTTTATAGTAGCCACGTGTCGGACCAAAACAAGCGCCTTTTCGCCTCAGCTCGTAATAAGTGTAAAAAGATATATAACGAAGCTAAGATGCAGTTTGCTGCTAGGATGAAGCAGCGCATAGCATCCTCCGAGTTTGGTACAAAAGACTACTGGCGCCTCTGCAAACGCGTGCTTAGCAAGAGTAAGTCCTCAATACCCCCACTAATCAACAAGTTTGAGGTCCTCACCTCCTCAGCGGACAAGGCTGAATGCTTTGCCCGTAGATTCTCGACCAATTCGACTCTGGATTCGTCTGGAATCCATACACCCGATTTCCCTGAGGCCCAATTGAATGACGTCTACATCACGCCCTCGCTGATTTCTAGCATAATCTCAAAACTAGACCCTCACAAAGCGAGTGGTGGGGATGGAATCCCAATCATAGTTTTGAAGAACTGTGACCATGAACTCTCCTCTATCCTTTCTAAGCTATACAACTTCTGCCTATCTTCCACCTGCTTTCCTGCCTGTTGGAAGTCTTCTTCTGTGGTTCCAATATTCAAGAACACTGGTGAACCATCGGACCCAGCAAATTACCGCCCCATCAGCCTTCTTTCGATCTTCGGCAAAGTGTTCGAAGCCATTATCAATGCCGTGGTCGTTCAGCATCTCACAGCTCACGGGCTCCTCTCGGACAAACAGTATGGCTTCCGCTTCACCAGGTCCACTGCTGATATGCTAACGACCATCACAGAGTATATATATCAGGCTCTCGACAAGAATGGTGAAGCCCGAACCGTCGCCTTCGATATCTCTATTCGACAGAGTATGGCATGCCGGCCTTCTACGGAAACTGCGAAGCTATGGCATAACTGGACTTTTGTTGGACTTAATCCGGTCATTCCTCTCTAACCGCACACTGAAGGTGGTATTAAATGGACATGCCTCCCAGAGCTACCCTACAAACGCGGGTGTATCCCAAGGCTCTATCCTAGGTCCTACGCTCTTTCTAATCTATATCAATGATCTCCCCGATGCCATAAGATCACAAGTAGGCATGTTCGCCGATGATACCACAGTTTACTCTCGCCTCGATCAAAAATCTGGTGTTGGTGACAAGGCGAACCTCACTGCCGAGCTTGACAAGGACCTCTAATCCGTGGTGGATTGGGGTAAGAAATGGCTCGTTTTATTTATTCTGAGCAAAATACAGAATTGTGGCTCAAGGCCAAAAAGTGGGAGGGGGAACAAAAACTTGGGTTGGTCTTCAGCTACTCTATCTTATACCTAGCTAATCAGATTCACGACTCATACATACGTTACAATGATTCTCATTCACCATAAGAATTTGTCCATCAACACTCATACTTATCAAGCACCAAAATACCGCGAAACATACCGGGGACCTACAAAACGCCCCAAATGTACATAAAAATGTGTGAATATTTACAAATATAATACAAAAATAACTTTAAAAATTTGTACATGAAATGATATGATGGGAAGGGGGTATGAAGAAACAAAAAATCCCCAAAACAAAAGACAATTTCAAATGAATATTTATACATAATGTTAGTAAGACCCAAACACACCCTCGTAATTAAAGAGGCCACTGTATTCTGCCTGAAGAGACAAAATCAAGCCGCTCTCTTTCTAGGGGACTGGAGGCACCGGGTAAAAAAATAAATTGGACTGGAGAATATATAAGGCTGACCCAGCCGAGAATACAAACGGGACAAAATAACAAAGGACAATGGGAATCTCGAACTGGATCATAACAAAAGCAAAGGAGCCGGGAACAGGCTAGGACTAACACAATCACTCACATTAACTAGGTATACAAAAGAATACTAACCTTAACCGCAGGAGGGGTTCCAGAGGAATCCACCCCGATGCGACTAGCAGAACTAAAAAAGAAAATCAAGGCTAGCCCCAGTCACACGAACC
>JBBBDQ010028453.1:0-16832 GCA_037127315.1 Ascarosepion bandense
CCAGACATACGGACTTTTGGCTTCAGTAACTTCAAATGTGAATATCACATTCTATTTAAAGTAATTGTCTCACTGGAAACAAATATATCTTTTCACTTGAAGCATGATGAAAATCCTATACAAGTAAGAACATTGTTTTATTTGCAATTAGATTGTAAGAAAAATTTGGTTGTCAGATAAGGCTGATCATTAATGTTGTTTTGTTTACAATAAAATCTGAATGAACATTTGGTGGTCAGAAAAGGCTGACAACCATAAGCTTTTGGACAGTATAATTCTTTATCCTAAACATAAGTGTAATATTTTTATATGTATTGCATACATGCATAATACAGAATACATACCCTTCCCGCTACCAAATATTAATCAATGGAATTTTATGTATTTTAAAAACTTGTTTCTATTATTCAAACGGTTGTTTGCCTCTTCATCCTGTTGTTGCTGAATCATTCTTTATTTCCTCATTTATTCCTGTACACTTTCCTGTAGTATCGACAATACTACAAACAGAATCTGAGCCAAGCTGGACAAAACATAACCTATTTTCTCTTCATTACAATCTGCGTTCAAGTCCATGACTTCAATGAAATTGAAGTTCACTCCTTTAAGAGAAAGTCAAGAGCAGGTCAAAGATTTGTAACAAAATATATCCTGAAAGGTGGTATTTCAATGCATCTTTCTACACTATTTGTGTGTGAACTGTGAATTTTAAATGTTTTATATTAGAAGTGAAAAATAGAAAGAAAATAAGATATATTCTTGCCATTTGGTGCTCTTATATTCCTGAAAAGGAAAAAAATGCTGTACAAATGACGGAAATAATAAATGACATTTATGGAGAAGGTGCCATAGCCTAGAGTAATGTATGTAAGTGGTTTGCTAAGTCTCTAGATTTAAATTTTAATTTGGAAGATCACCAATATCCCAACAGGGCTGCAGTCACTGATGATGATCAAATCAAAATACTGATTAAAATTAATCTAGGTCACATGACATGGGAAATTGCAGGGATAATCCCTGTACTTTATATAAGCATTGTAAAGAATTTGAAAACATTTGGATGTATGAATATATTGGGCTCTAAGGAAGACAGCTAATCTAAGAGAATGATAAATGTGTTCAAACACCGAATACAATGTGTGCCAGGCTGGCAGACTAAAATCCATTATTCCAAATATCTTAAAAAGACCTGTATCTAGTAAAATGAAAAATAGCTTATATATATATTAACCATTTTTAGTTTACTGGCAAAAACCCTCAAGAGTGAAGACGTCATAATAATGACTTTATGAAACTTTAAGTCAGTAGGATTGAAACAAAACTGCTCAGTTAAATGAAAAACCCCTCCACATTAATTCTATTAATTCTGTTAATGTGGAGGGTTTTTTAATCTATTTCTATATTTATATTGAGCACTCTATGACAAATACCTGCTTACTTAAAATGCCTCTCTACCAGTAAACTACTGAAAAAACATCAATTTTGGCACTAAGCATCATTACAATTTAACATTATATATATATATATATATATATATATATATATATATATATTTTGTTTCACCCCAAGCAACCACTGCTCATTTAATTAAGTACACCTAAACAAATTCTTTTAGGCAAATTTCTAATCAACTAATGATATGGAAGCAGTTTTGTGAATATTAAAATTTAAACACGGTCACGGTGACCTGCTGAATTCAGTTTCATTCATTCAAATGGGAAATATAGGTGATTTATGTGAAATTTAACACAGCATGGTACAAGACAGGCAGGATTGAGTATTTCAAAAACTGCTAATTTATTAAGATTTTCATGCACAACGTTCTCTACTTTTTATAGTGAATGGTCAGAAAAAAAGGAAAAAATCACTGAGTGGCAGTTCTGTTGGCAGAAATCCCTTGTTGATGAAAGATGTCAGAAGAAAAGGAACAAAGTAGTTCAGGCTGTAAGAAGAAAGGTTACAATAGCTTAAATAACCACTTATTACAATGGAGGTATACAGAAAAGCATCTTTGAATGTGTCACAGTGTGCCCGATCACCACTCGCACTTTGTGTAAACAATCCCAGATACACCTGTCTGCAGAAAATGGTCACAACTCATGTGTGCTAAAAATAGCAATGACTTCTTTTCAAACAAACAAAATAAACACAAAAACTTAATTTTCACCACGAAACAAAAACAAAAGATATTTCATTTTGAACCTAAATTAATCTAAATACAGTCAACAAACACTGGATACACCTGTGACTGTAACTAATACGGGCCTGAAATAAATTACAGTCATTTATTTGTTTAGCGAGCTTGCTGCTGTTGTGTGAATGCGTTTGTATGAATGTTAGCTATTTCACAGCAAGGGTCTGAAATGACCGAATAAGACCAGTTTAGCCCGGTTTTGAACCTATCCACTGTGGTGGATAGGTAATGTTTTGACCAGTACTTGGGTGTATGCACTCAGATTCCCCACATTAAAAAAGACCTTGTGTCATATTTCTCTTAAGTGGGGGAGAAGAGTTAATATCGCTCAACTCGAGAGGCTCTGGCCTTCTGACTTGGTCCCAAATGACCAATTAAGACCGAATAAGACCAGTTTAAGACCAGTTTAGACCAGTTTTGAACCTATCCACCGCAGTGGATAGGTAATGTTTTGACCAGTACCTGGGCTTCGCACTCAGGTTCCTCACATTAAAAAAAAACCTTGTGTTACATCTCTCTCAAGTGAGGGAGAAGAGTAAATATCTCTTGGCTCAGGAGGCTCCAGCTTTCCGGTTGGGTTCAAAATGACTAATTAAGACCGAATAAGACCAGTTTATGACCAGTTTAGAGCAGTTTTTAACCTATCCACCATGGTGGATAGGTAATGTTTTGACCAGTACCTGGGTATATGCACTCAGGTTTCTCACATTAAAAAAGACCTTGTGTCACATTTCTCTCAAGTAGGGGAGAAGAGTTAATATCTCTCAGCTTGGGAAGCTCCGGCTTTTTGGCTGGGTCAAAAATGACCAATTAAGACCAAATAAGACCGGTTACAACTGGTTTTGAACCTATCCACTGCAGTGGATAGATAATGTTTTGACCAGTACCTGGGTGTACACACTCAGGTTCCCCACATTAAAAAAAGACCTTGCATCACATTTCTCCCAAGTGGGGGAGTAAAGTAAATATCTTTTGGCTAGGGGAGCAAGGAGCCTCACTGCATCGCGACTGATGTGCCCAGTCAAGTTGACCTAGCTCAGCGGCTTCCAGCTCACTCCTGCAGTCTCCAGTGGCATCCAGCTCACTCCTGCAGTTTCCAACAGCTTCCACCTCACTCCTGCAGTTTTCAGTGGCTTCCAGCTCACTCCTGCAGTCTCCAGTGGTATCCAGCTCAGTTCTGCAGTCTCCAGTAGCATCCAGCTTACTTCTGCAGTTTCCATCGGCTTCCAGTTAACTCCTGCAGTTTCCAGTGGCATCCAGCTCACTCCTGCATAAAATTCTTAAAGTCAGTGGATATCAATCATCCAATATTAACTTTGTGGAAACATTCAAGAGCTCAAAAAGAAAAAATAGAAACAGGAAAATCATATGGTATAAGCCTGTTAGTTAACTTTAAACTGGGACATAAATTTCTTAAACTAAGAGATAAGCATTTTCCCAAAAATAACCTCCTAAGCAAAATATTCAATAGGAATACAATAAAACTAAACTGTAGCTGCTCCAACAAGCTAGAAAAATAATTAAAGTACATAACAGTTGAATATTAAAAGCACACAACAAAAATAACTCCAACACTAATACCAGTCTGCCCCATAATAACAAACTTTGTAACTACAGAAACCTAAACCAATGCCCCATTCCTAATAAATGTTTAACGAAATCCCTAATATATCTGTGTTCAATTGCATCCATGGAGAACCCCAAAGATGAAAAAATGTATATCGGAAACACCATGAACGTATTTAAAAAGCACTTTTACAATCACCTCTCATCCTTCAATAACAAAGAAAGACAAAACATGATGTCTCTTTCCAAACATTTTGAAAGTTAAAAAACGAAAATAAAACACCTAAAGTTAAATGGAAAATCTTCAAACAAGCAAGAACAGCTAAATCAATAATGGAACCATGTTTTCTTTGTCTTCAAGAAAAAATTGAAATCATTAAATACATTACATTAAATACATTAAATACAAACTTTTAAACCAGAGGCATGAAACCACAGTAAACTGCAAACACATTAAAAATCTAACCTTACATTCATGCTAAAAAATACTGCAAAAGCCAAAACTAGGATCCCCTAGAGACAATAAACCTCTATAGTACTAACAACACTCTTACATCAAATTTTAGCTTTTACACACCACAAACTATAATCTAATTTAAAGTTTTATAGAAAAAAGTGATGTCCTAAATTCAAAATTAAGGTTAAATATACAAAATTAGATTAATTATAAAAACTGTGCTTAAATACAAAAATGTTCTATAGTTGTACAAATAAACATTAAGGATAGGTTCAATCCCATCCCTTCCCACCCTTTACACCTCCTTACACCCCCCCTCTATAAACCCAAAGAATAAAGGCTAGCCAGGCGGCCATAAAACCTATAAACCATTTTCTAATGTTAAATCTGTCTACAAAATTTCCAACACTTTCATTAATCAACTATATCCCCTACCCACCCCACTTTCTTCAAAATTCTGACAATTTACAATACTTATTCCCTTATTGATAGCCCCCACCAACATTCCACACACAACTTGCCAAATATAAGAAAAGAGTCTTTCCATTTCTTTCCACATCACCTTATGAGACATTGTAAGTCAAAAAAAAAATGTACAATTTGTAGTGGATATCTATAAAAAAAATTTGTACATGTTCTAAAATATAATTTATAATAAATATTCACAACTCTATATTATATATCAAACATTGTTTTAAATTAATGTTTTGGACATTGTAAATTTTTCCTCATTGCTTATTCACTCAGATATATATATATATATTTTATAAATAGTACAAAGTAATGGGTTAACAGTTCACTGTTTGTAGTGATTTACTTTATAAAAAGTACTTGATACTTAGTAGAGCATTATTCCTAACAGTAAAAAAGTATTTCACTAATAAGATTGTACTGAAACACAACGGCTCTTGTGTTGCAGAAAACTGTTTTTATTATGAACGTATAATAAAAATATTACCATATATAATGGTGGTAAAATCAATAATTTTATTAAAATCAGCCATGCTAAATATTAAAACAAAAATATCAGTTGACCACTTTCATCCCCACTCATCAGGACTGTAACGAGGAAATATTATGAAGACTATGTACATATATCATGGGTGACATGAAGGAAAGTGAGGGAAAAACTTCACCTGAAGATGCTAGAGACCCAATAAAGCAAGCCCAAGCAAACACTCTCTTTGTTCACAAAGAGAGTCGCCTGTCTCTCTTTTCTTTTCTTTTCTTTTCCCCTTCTTCCCTACCCTCTGTATAAACAACCTTCTAACAAAATGAGGGGAAAAAAATATCTTTTGCTAAAAGTTATCTCATCTGAAGATGTTAGAGACTCAGCAAAGCAAGCCAAAGCAAACACTCTCTTTGTTTACAAAGAGAGGGTCACCAGTCTCTATTTTCTTTTTTTTTTTCCACTTCTTCCCTACTTTCCATATCAATGTCTAGATGACAACCTTCTAACAAAATCTACTTTCTCTTTTAACACACCTTTCATTATTCTTTCTGATATGATCTTATTTTTTCCTTCTTACATGAAAACTTTCAGGTATGAATTTCTTTTGAGTTTACTTCCGGCAAATGAATTTTGTATTGTATTTGCATAATGAATGATTTTGCCACTAAAGAAGTGAGGTTTTTCCTCGCTGAAATGGCCATAAAGCATTATGTAATTTTTGGAGTATTATTAGAAAACATACATATTTGGCTTTGTAAATAGATAATACTATTTACATAGAGCCCGCTTCCAAGATCATTTTTAATATTAATGAGATTGATATTAATAGGATCTGTTCTGGGATTTTACCTACATGCCATTTTCGTTTTTGATTTAAATATATATATATATATATATATGTGTGTGCGTGTGTGTGCATATTCTTTCTGGTGGGGTGAGCTTTCTTATTTGTTTGAGGCTTTGCTTTGTTTGAGGTGCATTCTCTGTCTCTGTGTTGTGTGAGGCACATATGTTTGCATTTTTCTGGGTAATGATATATAATTTGTTTATTTTTAGTATTCAATTTAAAATGTAGCAGAATATTATTATATGTATTTTATATATTTATTGTAATATATTTATTTAGTGCTTTGCCGCACATCATTAGTGATGTTTTTAACTGAGGATCATTAGGGGTTTTGGGTTTTTCGACATCAATCATACACCTCTCCATAGTGACCCAGTCAATACTGATTGGCTATTAACTTGTCTGGCATTTTATAGTCTAGCATTTTACAGTTCAATGATAAACAGATTCCGGTTCACTAACTTCCCCACTTTTGCATAAAAGGAAGTAAATGCAGTAACAAATTCACTGTCATAAGAAAGTTATATATAATATATATATTTTTTCTTATATATATATATATATATATATATGTGTGTAAAAGTATAGAGTAGGTATGAATGGAATAAAATTCCGTATCCAAAAAAACACTATTCTTGAAAAGTGCTCAATACAAAGTAGAGCATATAAAATATGCTATAATATCACTACAAAATAGCTACTTTTGTACTGATATTATAACATATTTATGTTATAAATTCTAAATAAGTATCTGTATATATCTTAGAGGTAGTACAAATTAATAGGCTGACAGTCCACTGTTTGTAGTGATTTACTTTATTATCAGTGCTCAGTATTTGGTAGAACATTATATATGGTAATATTTTTATTATGAGTTTATAATAAAAACATTTTTATTGCAACATTAATTATTACCCTTCCATTTCTAAAGACTTATTCACTTTGGCATTAGAATTTGCAATGGAGTTTTCTGAATCATGAGTGCAAAATGATTGATACTCATCCACAACAATGGACAGTGGAAAAAAATAAATGTGAGGACCTATTTGAAATTATTATGGGATTTCTAGACTCCACTGAGTCCTCAAATCTTGTTGGCCCATTTATTCTGTATAACCTGACAGTGTATAACAATATAAATATTGAGGATATAGGGTTGTACAAGGGTGATGGGCTTATGGTGGTAAAAAATTCCATAAATGTCAAAGCCAATAGAATAAGAAAATTAATACATAGGGAACTGAAAATTCTTAATCTTAAGGTGACTATCAAAACTAATCTAAAGAAGTTAGACTTCCTAGATGCAACACTTGATCTAGTCTTCCTACTTAAAAACTAACGCTAATCCTATATTCATCCAACCTAAATATAACCACCCTCAAGTAATCATCAGGCATATACCCTTCTCTCTTTAAAACAGAATGAGTAACAAATCTTATAATAAAAACATCTTTTACAAACACAGCAAATTCTATGACACAGCACTTAAAAACAGTGGCTATAAATGCCCTGACCTGAAATACAATAAACATTATAATAACAACAACAATAAAAATAGAAAGAGAAATATCATTTGGTACACACCCCCATTTAACCAAATGATAAGTACTAACACATCACTCAATAAATCCCCATCCTAATGAAAAAAAAGAACAACTTTTAGGCAAAATTTGACCTTATTCATCAGCATAGTCTCCTTCTAAGGTGATACACTGATTCCAATGCTTCTCTAACAATTCTGTCTTTTTTGTAGAACGATTTGTCTTTGGCCTCAAAATGTGCCTCACTTTCTGATATCACTTCTTCATTGAAGCCAAATGTCTTTCCCTGGAACATTCATTTGAGGTCTGCAAACAGCCAGTAGTTGCTGGGGGCCAGTTCTAGAAAATAGGGTGGATGCAAAAACAATTCAAAGTGTAATCCCTGTAGTTTTGCCATTGCTGTAATCGACTTGTGACATGCTGCATTATCTTGGTAAAAGTTTCCTTATTTCTTCCTCATTTGTATCTATTTTTTGCCAATTTCTTCCTTTGAGCACACCAATAATGCCATATAACATTTGCTATTTATGATTCTTCCTTTCTCAAGGTAATCAATGAACAAAATATCTTGCGCATTCCAAAACCTTGCCTTTCACCTGCTGCTGTTCACTCAGCTGATTTGACACTGGAGTGAAGTGGTAGACCCAGGTTTCATCCATTGTCACATATTTATGCAAAAACTCCATCTTGTGTTGAAACAGTTGCAAATAATGCTCTAAACTGTCGACGTGTTGTTGTTTTTGATTGACTGTGAGCAAACACAGCACCTACTTTGAAAACAGCTTTCTCATTAACAAATGTTCATGAAAATGGTGAATACACTGCTTTCTGATATGTTCACCTCCTCTGCTATCTCATGCAACTTCAATTTACGAGTGGCCAAAATGAGGTCGTGGATTTGTTTGGTGTTTACCAGGACAATTTCCAATTTTTGGCGACCTGAGCATTCAGCATCATTTGTGTCAGTACGACCACGTTTAAAGTCAGCATACCACTTCTCATTGTTTACTATGGAGCAGAATCCCAATAACACTTATCAAGCCATTGCTTTGCTTGAACAGAATTTTTCCCATCAGAAAGCAATGTTTTATCAACATATGAAATTCAGATTTTTCCATTGTTTTGAAAATTTGCAACAATAGCTTCACTTAAATAACTGTAATTTGTAAATAAATAATCTGATAGGGCTAAACTTTTGTCACATGCTATTTGAAGGTTAGTACTTTATAAAAATCATATGAATTTATCATTAGTGGCACCATATGTCAGGCTCAGGTCTGATTGAGTGATGTGTTAAGTTAGGGCATAAATCTCTAAAATTAATTGAAAACTACTTCCCTAAAAATATTCCTCTAACAGAAATATATTGAAATTAAACTATAGATGTAGTGATAACCTTGAGAAGATCATCCCAAAATATAACCATAGAATTTTAAACAGATATAATAACTTAAACAATCAACATCATCCTAAAAACTAATGATCACAATAATTGAAATTGCCGAAAAACTATTGAGTTCCATTAACAAATAAATGTCTAACTGACACTATAGTCTACCTAAGCTCTATTTCCACCAGTGAAAATTCCACAGTAATAAAATATTATATTGGGTCTACCAAGAATACTTTTAAGATGCGTCACTACTTTCACATATTATCTTTTACTTTCTCCTTGTTATTGGCAATTAAAAGATTCCAATAAAACCCTTACCATAAGATAGAAAATATTTTAAAAAAATAGAACTTGTAAATCTTCACATATGCCATGTTTTGTATGTTTACAAGAAAAATTATAAATTATCAAATTCCCTAAACTAAACTTACTCAATAAATGTAGTGAAGTAGCTTCCATTAGTCATCATTGTCTAAAATGTACCCTAAAATATAGTTAATTTTTTCTAATATAATCTAACTAGACATCAATAATCTACCTTATAGCATATATTGAATGATTCTCCCACCTTCTGATAATTTAATTTATTGCAGCTTAACGGATAAATCACCCACTAAGATGACTACATATATTTGAAGTGCAGTGTATTTTTTTAAAAACTTTCATGTTTTTGTCTCTTGTCCACCCCTTGGATTTGAATAATAGCTTAAAATCCAGTAACCATTTCACGATGACATATGACAATTTTTCAGACTTGCAAAATTGCAACATATGTAACTCTAAGCTCATTTCATCACTGGCATGAAAAATGTCTGGGTCTTAAGTCATTTTAAGTCTATCTTCCTTTACTCTTACAATCAAATTTCACCTAGTCATTATGAGCTGATTTTCTATTGGTTAGCTAAGATAAAACTTCAAAAACTCCCCTCACCTTAATTGTCTGGATTTGATAAAAAAATGTGTTGTTTTTTAACCTTCTATATATAATAACTCCTAACAGTAAAAAAATATTTCACTTCTTGATGAGTTGCTAATAAGATAGTTCCACAACACAATGGCTCTTGTGTTGCAGTAAATTATGTTTTTGTTATAAACCTATTATAAAAATATTACCATATCTATATATCTATATCTATCTATCTATCTATATATATATATATATATATTTGCGAACTGCGCTTGTTATTTTTGGTAACTATTGCTGTTGCCTAGCGGAGTTTTATGTCAACACAAAATAAAATCATCGCTGATGGTGGATGTTATTATGTTACTATCTGAATAACCTCTCTGAAGATGGCTCATGTGAGCCAAAAGCTTAGAACCAACTTAATAAAAAATTATCCAAATGTTGGAGAATTTTTATCTTTATTTTCAACTAAAATTAAAGCCAAAATACAACATTTAGAACGGCTCATGATGAAACATAATAGACATTCATTGTCTCTTAAATTTAACAGTATCTGTTTAGAATATATATATATATATATATATATATATACCTCAGGGTTCAATGCACTGTGTGTTCAAAGATATTCTTTTAGAAGTGCCTCACCTTTCTTTCTTATAGTGATTTACTAAGAATAGCTTGGGTATGGCTAAAAGTGTGGAACTAACTCCCAAGGGGTTACTTCCCTGATCACTACAGTATTAACATATTCATATCTAAGGTAAACTATTGTATTCCACATAAACCTGTGTCTTTTATTCTGTAATTCTCGGGTCTTGCACTGGGTGAACAACATGTAAAAACAAAAACAGCTAGTAAGATCACTAATACATTGTAATTGATTTAGTGATGCAAGCTTGGTTACTATTAAATCACATAAAAATGTCCAACTTTGATGTTTTTACAGGAGTTTGACTCCTAAAAATGAAAGACTGAAAAAAAGAAAGGCTAAAGGAAAGCATATTTTTTTATGAATGTTATTGTATATTTTAGAGAAATAAAATGGTTTTCATCTTGAAGGCAATATATGAGTTTGTGGTCTCAGTTAACACCTTTTGTTTACAATAAAACTGGAGTATCTGTTTTCTTATATCAGCAAAAATACTATTGATTTTGGTGTCACATACGTCTATGTAGGGATGATGAGTTTGAAGAAAATTCCAAAACTATTGTAAGAGATAGAAAGACATATTTCTTCCCCTTGTCCTCCTTCCTCCCTCCCTTTCCTCCTTCTCTCTATCATTCTCTTTTTTTCCCCTTCTTTGTTCCTTTTCTTTTTTTCTTTTCAAATGGATTTTTCTCCATCATTTCTTATTGCAATATGCAATATTTTTAGGAGTATATGTATTTGAGCTGCTATATCCATGTTCTTTTTTCATAAACTGAAATTAATAACGCACCTGCCAGCTGTTAATATTTAAGAAAAAAAAACCAAGGATAGTAACTCAAACATGTGTACCTGCAGAAAATAACATTTGCAGTAACAAGATATATATATATACATATATATTGTATATTTGGCAACAATACATCTTTTATGCAGGTTTCATTAAAAGTGACAGACAAGGTATTATGGTTAAGATATTTATGTAATTTTTCATGTGGTCTTATGACATAAGTTATGAAAAAATTGTCCAAATGTTTTATTTATCCAACACTTTCAGCTATACTTTTAGCCATTATCGAGGATGGATGTTATTTTATGTGTAAAAGAATGCCTGTAGTGTTATGTATGTTTGTATAGTAGTGTTTATGTGTTATGTACAGAACATGGTAAGTATGTAAGCAAGTTTGCAGTTGATATTATTGAGTGTTGGGTTTTTCTTTTTTATCATTAATACCTCCATTATTTTTATTCTTTTTTTTACAAGTGGATGATGAATAACAGAAAATACCCTATTAAAAAATTCAAATACACCAAAAATTTAAGAATTATTTAAAAAATACTATGACACCACGATTTGTATTAAACTTTTCAATTTCCATTTAGTAAATATTGTCTTCGCTTAATAACTTAATAACCTAACCACCACAAGGTTTGTAGAATATTTTTTGATATTTTGAATTTTTATAAATTACTATAATTAAAAAAGAAAAAATTAAAATAATTCTTTTAAAATTTCATATATCTATCTATCTAGCTAGCTAGCTAGCTAGCTATATATATATATATAAAAGCAATTAAAAGCTTATCTAATTAAATAATGTGATTATTTTATGGCATTTTTTATTTTACTACTTGGAGCAGATTTTTGGAAAAACAGCCAAATCTCTAAAAGAAAAATTGAAGATTTACATTCCTTAAGAAGTCTTGCATTTAACTAATGAAACAAATTTACAATAGAAAATTTAATTTCTTGATATTTCATGAATTTATGTGGAGGGTTGTAACAGACATAAAAAAATATTTTTACCAAGATTTTCTAAAAATGATAATTTAAAAAATAATTTAATTCATTTTTATATAAATCCTGAAAGCTTCATTAAAAATAATTTAAAAATAAATTGGTTGAAGATTGAAACACATTTAAAAATAATTTACAAATAAATTATTTCTAATCATATTTCAACCTTGTTCATCTTCTAGTGTGTTTTTCTACCAATTAGCCTTGCCAATTATATCCTCTGATGAAGTGTTGGCCCAGAGGATCTCAAGGGTTTGTTTTTAAAATAATTTCCCTATTCAAAACTTTATTTCTGTACTGTTGTGGTATTAAGTCTTTGTTTATATATATATATATATAGTCATCCGCAGACAGATCTGTTTCGCTGTATCACAGCTCATCAGTACAGTTAGACTCCAATTGCTTTTAACCCAGGATTGAAACCTGACTGAATTGGCATCAGTCAGCGATTCTACCTCTGAGCTATGGGTGTTCAGTAGAAAAAGGCAGACTTTTTAGTATATACATTATCATTATACACACCCATTAGCCAGAGTGCTCTAATTCATTACGGAATGAGCGATATATATATATATATATATATATATATATATATATATATATATGCAGGGAAAAAATATCTATGCAGTAAGTATTATACCAGTATTATAATAAAGGTGCTAGGATTTATTTAATCCAATTAATTCACTTTTAATATTTTTATTTTAATTATTTTTTATTATAATACACTTATTATAATTTTTTATTTTTTAATAAATAATAAATGTTCTGCAGGTAAAAAAAGAATATGTGAATGATGGTGGGGGGGCAAATAGTTAGAACATTTCTGGGAAGGAAATGTTTATTATTGATATGCTTATTATTGATATGTTCAGTGTTGATATGTTGTTATTGATATGGCTGCATAATCAATACAATATGTTTTGTGGGCATATTTTTCTGTATACCTACTTTTGTATACCCCTGTATCTATAGTAAGCCTCATATATAAGGTCTGGTTCTATTATGGTCTGCTTGTTGTGGTGTTGGAGACATGAGAGATATTAATACTGAGTAAAATTGTGAGTTTAGAGTCAAATATGGATCAAATATGTATCAGCATCAAGTGGCATGATGCAATAAAGAATAAGTAAAGTGCATAAAGTTTTTCCAGTATTGTTTATAGACTTTTTGGAACACACAATGAGGAAGGAGGGCTTGGAGAATCTGATACTCAAAAGGCAGATAGAGGGAAAGAGAGACAGGGTAAAACAGCATGTGACATGCTTGATGGGATTAAACTAATGGATGGCAGAACAGGATTTGAAAGAAATAACAGGACAACATATATTATGAGAAACAAGGGACACAAAGATATGGAAGGTCATGATCGCCGACATCATGAAAAAACGCAGCACATAAAAAAAAGAAGTAATGAGTGTTCAGATAATTTAGTCGGAAAATACAAGAAGTGGCTGGTGCTTGCTTACCTCAAATTTTTGTTAAGTTCTAAAAGTTACTATTAGGCCCTGAAAAAGTAAAAAGAAATAAAATTTTTGCTGACACACATCTTAGCAGTCTGTCTGTGTTGACTGCTTGTTCTATATAGAGAATTTAATGTGTGTGTGTATGTTGAGGAGAAAAGTGGGCTCGACTTTTGTTGGCTTAGAAAGAGTGAATTAATGATAATTATAATAGTTGTAATTATTTCACTATAATTATTTTTGACATGATGATTAATTTTTATTTATTTATTTTTTATAGACATGACAAAGTGACAGATTAATTAATTTGTTTTATTTAAGTATGTTTTATGGATATAACAATATAAACAATAGTCATATGCATGAGCCCAGTCAAACATTTATAGGATATAGAGTAAAGTTCTGCTCTCATGCGAGACACTGCATCTATAAATATCAATGAGCTGTGAACAGCTCTTGAGGGATATGGCACACAATCTTGCTTGAGGTTTTTGACCACTTGTTGAATCTATGATTCAGCAAGTTGCTGTAATTTAACAGAGAAATAGGTAGTCGGATATGGTACTAGTCACCTCTCCTATTAATTCTGTCATGTTAGTCTATGTATGAATGTATATATAGCAACCTAAGCAAAAAAAAAAAAAGTTAAAAAGAAAATGACCAAACTGAAGGTAGCAAAATATTGTTTTCAATGATCTTAAAAGCAAATTATTGCTCAGAAATATAACTAAGAATTACACGAATAGATAAAATATTTATAAATAATAGGATAGCTTCTCTCTTAGATTTAAAAAATATTAAAGCTTTGCAGGTGATCTTGCAAAAAGCGTTTCATAAGGTGTTATGAGGAAACATTCTGTTATATTAAGCGTATGGTGGCAGAACAAAGAAGAAATGATGTAGGCTTAAAAAATAAACAATTGTATTAATGTAAAAAATACAACAGATGATAAATTTGTGTAAATGCCTCTCACTAAAAGAAAGAGATAAGTAGAATCATAAAGTCATCCACAGAGGTATACAGTAGGAGAGAGAGGGTGAGTAGTGACTTACCACAGTGACAGTCTTGGTGGGTTGTCTTTTTAGAGATGGAAGTTCATGTTCCAATGAATCCTGGCTGCCAAAAAAGTTCCTTTGATGGTTTTTATGTCGTTTTCTTCAGCTCAGATCGGCTTCAATTTTTATTTTGTTTCTTTAGGCAGGAGTGGATGCTATTTGATGATAATTATGAATTGTATGTTTTTTTTTTGTTTTTTTTTTGAGTAAACAAAACAAAAGCTATGTACCAAGCCAATGCACAGTTGACAAAGTTTTTAGTTTTGTCTTGGGTTTCAGAGTGTTCACATCTGGCCAGTTGTGGAAATTTGTGTAACATGAATCAGAAGAAGATCTGATTTTAGGAAGGTTATAACAATTTGACATTCATTGACTGAGCAACCAGTGCTACTTTCAGATGAAATTTATAAAATCATTCTTTTAGAACAATTTTTCAGGAAAGTAGGTTTCTCAAGTCCAGTAACTATTATTGCACTTTCCAGTATTATCTAAACTTTTATTTGAAGCAGTTTGGAATGTCAATATCTAGATTATGCCATTATTTTCTCTTTAAGTTATGTCCAATGTCCATTTTAGTTGTTGTGGCTGTTGAAAGTACAAATGATGTGGCTTCAGTTTTTGTGATTCTGTATCGCCAGTTCACAATGTTCAAAGAGTCAATGAACATCTGACCAAAAATGATTCCCTATTAAAAAATGGTTAATATTGCTTTTATTACTCTTTCCAGTACTTATGAGGGTTTCTTTCCTAAAATTTATTTGAATTAGTGTAGAACATCAACATCTTATGCCATTATTTTCTCTTTGAGTTACATGTCTATTCATTTTAGTTATTGCTGCTGCTGAAAGTCTTCAAATGATGTGTTTTGTGTTATTTGGTAAAGTTCTTTGTTTGTAATTTGATAGCACCATTCTCAAGCTTCAAAGCTTCATGCTAAGAACTTCAGCCTTCTTTTGCTCAAAGCTATTTTTAACTATTTATCTGAGGAAGTGGTTTATACACCTGATTTAAATACTTTGAATGTGTTTGGCAACATGAATAATATCCATTATTTACATTGTTTGGACTATTGTTCTAACTTTTATTGCCATGTTTACAACATTTTGGTTGTTGTGCACTCCAGCCTTCTTTAGGTGCTAGGAATTTTGTGCCAAACTCTTTATTTCGATCACTGAGGGATATTAAACTGTAGTGATCACACTAAAGGTCTCAATTAAAGGGATATACCCCAGTGATTGAAATAAAGGGTTTGGTTTGAAATTCCTAGCACCTGAAGAAGGCTAGAGTGTACAACAGCTGAAATGTCATAAACATGGCAATAAAGATGAGGACAATAGTCCAAGCAATGTAAATACTACCTCATCTCAGAAGTATAAACAAATAATGAATAATATTCATTAGAAATTTTCTATCTAACAAGGCTATTAAAAATAAGACATGAGCTTTTGGTTAATATTTTGGTTTTGTAGCTATTTGTTATTTACCTAGAGTTCCCCCACTGAGATGAGATGTGATACAAGGATGGGCTTAGTGTGGGAAAACCCAAGTGTGTAGAAATAGGCCCAAGGGTCAAAAGTGGAAATCTATGTTTTTACCCAAGTCCTCTCCACAGAGGTGGTATCTGACACAAGGTTGCTTTTAATGTATTTTCAAGTGTGTTCAAATTACCCAGACCATGCATATGTGGGATGAGGTTCTTTTCTTTTTTTTCCCAGCTGAGCCCTACCCATAGAAATAGCCTCATCTGAGAATTTCTCCACCTGAAGACAGAGAGGCCTAGAAGCTTAAGTTTGAGTGGAATTCTGGGTATTTATGCAAGACCCACCCCACTACTAAAATAAAGGAAAATGTTGTTTTCATAAAATCATAAAAAAATTTAAATGTGACATTGTTCTCTTAATGTTGAAACAAAAATAAAATTTTGTTGCAGTTTTTCACATGTTCTAACATAATAATTAATAATAATATATATATATATATATATATATATATATATATATAGAGAGAGAGAG